>WOGQ01001477.1:0-12447 GCA_015342025.1 Leptinotarsa tumamoca | reverse complement strand
TTTCAGATACGGTTTCATATCATACTTGAATCAGAGTTACTGAAAGGAAATCAGATTATTCAATACTGTGACACTCGTACGATCATGGTATGATGATAAAATTATTTCCATATGACCTGCATAGTTCTCCTCGAATAGATTTTCGACATCACAAAACCTTTTGCGTCAGCACTCTCCCTCTCACCAAATAATATTATTTTCCCTTAAATGGATTCAGGAATAACCTTTCTCACATATTGTTTGTCCTTTTCCAGAGTCGTGGAAGATGCAAAGTGCATAGAAGTATTGAAGAGCGATTCCTTGATACCATATGCCTCTACTCTGCGAGAATTGTGAGTAAATAAAATTGATTCACTTTGATCCACCACCTCGTTGCGGTTACGAAATTGAGAAAAAAAAACGATTTTTTAGTGAATGAGTACGGAGTTTTCTGCAGTAGATTTCAATACGTTTTCCGTACGAGATTTCAGTACGTGTACAATTCGTGATGACTACGATATGACGGCAATTATTTGAATTTACTCTTGAAAAACCGTTTTTTTGTGACATATTCCGTTGTTGAAAATTCAAAATCCTTTGAATTACGTGCAATTATTTGAACCTATGAAAGTAGGTGGGAAGTGAAGTGTCACGTGATCTGACGCAAGGTGAAGTACCTGCAAAACTAAAGTATTTCAATAAAACATTTATTTTTTAACGGGTTATTTTTGTTTCTTCAGACAGATGTTCGAGAAGTACGTGACTGTTGAAGGAATAAGATGAATGTTCAAGTTTCGCGGGCTACATATAGTCGATTGGCGATTTTTCTCGAACATATGTTCACAGTTTCAGCTATTTAGTATATTCAGTTTGTTGGTGAGAGGCATAAAAGTTAGAGATGTTTTGAGTGTTCGGCTATTTTCTGCTATCGAAAAAAATTAATCGAAGAATTTAAATCAAATTTTCTGTAAAAAATGGTATTGAGTGCTCAAAAGCTCTCGAGATGTTGACAATGGCATACGGAGAGTTTACTCTGAGTCGGTTGAATATTTACAAGTTATACAAGTTTTTCACTGAAAGTCGAGAAAATGTGAATGATGACACTCGTCGTGGACGACCCAGCACATTAATAGGAGAGTCAAGATTAAAGAAGCATGCAAAGGTCAAGGTTTTGCTCATTGTTTTCTTTAACTACCGTGGCGTAGTGCATCAGGCATCAGTGCATCTAAAGCAAAACTTGGTTATCTTTACGACCAAATTGAATCACAATTGAGATCTTTCGATAAACTTGGCATAACATCTGATGATTTTTTCTCTGGTTGAGTCTTACTTACCGGAGAAAATTTTAAGAGTTTGGCAGTGCAGTTCCAATTTGATTGAACAACTACTTCGAAATCAAAATAAGATAGGTGAAATGATAAATTCTTTGAGAAGAGAAGTGGAGAATGAACAAATGATTTCACTTGTCAAATCTAGTTTTGATATTCACCAGAAAAAGAGAAATGTTGATTTTAATTTACCGAGTACATCTACTTCGATACCAACTGCATGTGTTCTGTCAAACTCCCGAAAAGCAACCAAATGTGTTTTCTGTAAGAAAACGACTAATTTTTCTACTGATTGCGAAGATAATGAAATTGAAAAATTATCTTTTGATGAAAAACGTAAAGTTTTGGTCAAAGGTGGTACATGTTATATATGTCTGAGATTCGGGCATGTTGCTCGTAGATGTTCAGTAAACATTAAATGTTCTGAATGTAAAGGTAAGCATGCTACTTCAATGTGCGATCAAAAAGCGAAACCTAAAGAGAAGATTCAACATTTTCAGACGGATTCAGAAAACATTAAGACAGTAGAAAGTTTATCCGACCCATCTTGTCAGATGGGTCGTGAACTCTATACCTACTACCTGGGACGGACCCGACCCGTTTTCTGTAAAGCAAAAAGTGTGTCAGGGGCAGTTGAAAGAGAGATAGCAATATTAACGGTAACCTTTCTTTGTCATATTCAAGCATATAAGTTATGTTTTGATGCATAAAATACCTTTAAGGTATAAATTCAGCTATTTCTGAGGTTATATTTGTTCAAAGAGTATAATATTTGTGAAGATATACATTTATGTTGTTCTAGTGTGCTATTAGTTTCGCTTCCTTTGTCGTGTGTGGTTTAATAAACGCTCAATTTTGTTGTATGACAAACTGTAGGTGGGGAAGATTACGTCTGACAAAAATACCAACTCCTCCTCCCGCACGTCAAACGCGTTCTCTGTGGTAAAAACGGTAGTTTGGAATCCCAAAAGGTTCGTTGTGCAGGTGAGTTTCCTGCACAAGTACGACGTTGATTTTTTTCATCGATTAAGAATTTTTCAAAACCCAACTTTTTGTGTAGAATCCTACTGATATTCCAAAATCCGACCTTGACAGAGTAAATCAATGTAAGTTGTTTAGTCATCGATGTTCACCGTAAACATTTTTTCGAGTACGGGAAACTGTGTAAATAGTTTCTTCATCTGGTCCAGGGCAGAACAGATATCAGTAACCTTCGCTGGGGTACTTCGCTTCGGTACTGAGGTCGGCTTGGCGGAGGTGTCAATACCGCTTATTTTAGCCGCCCCAGCATAACGTATACTTGGGCTTGTGCCAGATGCACCGGCAGGCCGCCTTCCCGGGGTAGATGCGTTTCGGGCGGCACCTGCGACTACTTTGGTCTTCCTGCGAACCTTAGGGAACTCAGGACAACCGCGGAAGTTCGCAGTGTGCGTACTCTTTCTGTTATTGCACTTTGGGGGTTCTGTGCGTGTTTTTTTGTATTCACTTGAAAGGTGCACTTGACGCAAATGGATATAGCTAGACAGTTTTGTTGACAGTGTCCAAAACGCTGGTGCCAATGCCCTACCAATGTCTTCTGATGGTGGGGTTCCACGCGAACTTTGACGTTGAGCAGTTTTGTGATGTCCTATATATTCTGTAGTGCTGTAATTTCATATAATCGGTTCTGGTTTGGTATATGTTCCTGGATGAGCGGGGGAGGGGACCGGTAGTGGAGTTGGTAATGTAAGTATTTTGTAGCCACCCTGCAGGTGGCTACTTTTCTCTAGTTACCGACTAAATGAACCTTGAAGGTCTTTCAGGTCTGTCTTAATCCTTCTACTGGTGTTTTGTATTGTCAATCAATCAATCAATCAATCAATTTATTCATTGTAAATGAAACATTACAACGTCGTTATTTCCTTAGTATTAAAATTGAAATACATATACACAGGGATGCACAGATCAAAATAAAATAAATATATACAAAATTATCATGGACAGGAAATCAGAGATTTCAGACCACCTAAGTAGGTAATGATGATTTAATTAGTGATAATTAGAATGTGACTTTAAAAAAGTTCTGTACTCTTTTCATCAGTTATTTTTTAAATCAAGATTTCAGTTTATATGTTGGAGAAATGTAAAAAAAGTCATTTATGAAATCTCCATCAGTTTATCAGTTCAGAGAAAAAATATCTGGATAAACATCAATCATTCAATTTATGTAGGTATACTTTTCATGTCCAAAAATGTAACTTTGTTATACAATTGTCCTCAACGAACAACTTGATTTAAATAATAGTCCTCTCCTGAACCTATAATTCAGATCCCAAAACCTACATTATATTGAAAGCTTTGTTATGTTCATGGATTTTACAGGTATATGAAACGCAGGTACCGGGTATCAGGTATATCAAATCATTTATGATAGAATAAGCAACATAGGTATAAATTACTCAGATTTAAATGTAATCAGTTAGTTTTGAAAATGGTGTAATAGCCGAAACCGGTCAACAATAAAGAAATATAGTGGAAAATAGACAAAAGTGTGTTTTTAGTGTATCCTCAGTAAATATAAGAAAATAAAAATTCAAGTTGTTGTCCATTGCACGTGTCAGTGTGACGCAGTGGAATAATGAATAGAGTTAAATTCTTTTTTTAAAACATCAGTTTGCTTTCATTTGTTATATCCAAAGACTAGTAATGAATTACTACTCAAATTCGATTTGGAAAAAAAAACAAATAAAAAACAACAAAAGTATATATTAACTTATATAATGATATTATTTGCATTCTTCATGGTAAGGCTCCAAATTCCGTACATCTCTCCATGTCGGGGGTGAATTACTGCGCAAATGATTTCCACATCTCTTGCAGGAAGCACTGAATAGTGTGATATAACTGTGGAACCAATGCTGAAAAAAATCAAAGTGTTTCAAGAAAAGTTTTCATGCCCAGAGGCATGATTAAAGAGATAGAAATCCGGACTGGTAAGTTGTGGTACTTCAGGTTCCATTCGATCACAGCCTACCAGCCCGGAGAATATTCTATCAAAGTGCTAGTTTTTTTTAAGTGAAATATTCTACAATAGAACACAGAATGTGGGATTTTATGGCCAGAGTGAACTGTGCCAAAACTATTTTCTTTTGAAGGGGATGAGGATGAACAGGTTTTGAACATGCACTGTGAGGCTGAAATGAGCATTTTATCAAAGTAGTCAGATTGAAACAGCACCGACCGGTTTGTTTAAAAATGGTTTGAATCCATTTTCCTGAAATGACTCCCCATTTGGCTAAAGTTCAGGATTTCAGATTATTATATATCAAAACTTGTTATAATTATATGAAATTTTCAATATACAGTATTTGGAATGGAGAAACTTGTAAATTTTCGATTTTTGAATGGATACAAATTTGCACTAAACTTCAAATTCATCGACTACAAATTCACATACAAGGTTTATGGATATTTTTTGCTTCACATCAGATAAAATAAAAAAAGACTGTTAGGAAAAGTTGTTCAAAGTATTACTCTACCTGTATATTCTGAATTCGAAGATGAAATTCCCATTTTGTAATTGTTTTTCTCTTTGCCTACATAAAAAATTATTATAGATTCAAAATCGAAATAATATAGATGTTCGATGAACATGCTCATTGCTCATAGTAGAAAACTAGAGCCCAAATACAATACATTTATGACTCAACACCAACAGTGCTATTTCGACCCACCATAGGTCTCATTAGTGGTGTTAGGCTGAACCCATTGCTGGATACAACTGTCCCCAGACTGTTCATTGAATTGACATGAAATCCAAAACAAGCATTACTCCCAAAAACTAGAAGTAGAACACTCTTCTCGACGCGCGTTTCACCAACCAATTTGGCATCTTCAGGAAATGAAGTAGACTGCAGTGCTTGTTTTAGATTTATCATATCATATGTTATTTCACACAAATATTTCATTCGAGATAAATGAAGATGTGACATAGACAGGTTATATTAGAATTCACTTTTCTGAAAGACCTGATAATTCTTACCATAAATGATCTTACTGCTAGCTCTGGCATGGTTGAGGAATGGAAATGACACATCGCAGCATGGCAGTTTTCAGTGACTTTCCTAAATACTTTATATTGAGACCCAGTCCACAAGTCGTTTGACTCAGCATGAGCTTTTACTACCACAAACTCAATCATCATTCCTTTGAATGCAACTATTGCCTTCATCACTCTTCCCAAAGATACCTAGAATACACAAAATATTTCTACCATATGAAAATTACCTTAATTTAACGTTATAGTCCATATGAAAATAAAATCAAGTTCCACGGTTTTGATAACACTTCGAATGAAGTGTTCATTAGCAGGAATCCACAGAATTTCCAATAATGTAAAATGCTTCATTAACACATACCTAAGTCTCATTTCCACAAATTCAATAATTTCATGTTATCTGGTTATAGTATACCTATCTACCTACTCTAAAATTTATGTATGCCCTTATTGACATGCATCCGATTTTATTTTGAATGAACTATTATTGGATTGCAAAAATTTTGAAGGAAATAGTGGTGGATAGAGGGATAGGTAAATCTCAAATTTAAATTATATTCATGGTTACTCGACATGTTTTGATTCTTGTTTCAAAAATAAATTTTGATCAATTACCGATTGTGCAGAAGGTGTCAAGTTAAAATAGGTATGTGAGATATTTGACCTTTACCTATAATCCATCAAAATTTCAACCCATCAAAATTGTATTATGATATAGTACCTGTATAACTGGATTATGACCTAAAGGTCTGCTTGTTGTGAAAGTGACATCAGGCAGAAGTCTGTCTATACTGGTTATTAAATTTTCAATCACCCTAAAACAATAAAGATTAGTATGGGAGTTCCAAAACTTTCCTAACTTACTTACTCTGGAGGTACATCATGATTGCTGGTTTGGGTTTTTCTTCTTTTTGTTGTACTCAATGTATTGTAGGTTTTATTAAAGGAGTTGGCAGAAAGAATGTTTCCAGCAACTGCACTATATTCCCGTATCTGAAATTATAAGGTAGAAGAGTTACATGATACTGGAATAATGCTAACATTACCTTATCAGTCCAACTGTGGCTATCAACTAATTGTCCATAGAGGGCTTGTCTTTTTTGAGTAGTTTCTTGACTTAGAAATGCTGTATTTCCTAAACTTAAAGCACCTGGAGGTGGGGTTATGTTGGCAACAGAACTGTCCACATCACTGTAATAAATGAGAGTTCAAAAAAATCCACGAATTATAATTGATTGCATTACCTCAAATTATTATTCACTGTTGTCAGGAATTCTTGAAGTTCAAGAGTGAATGCACCATCTTCTCCATGGTCTGCTCTTAAGCCGTTGCTGACAGACTCAAAAACACTTCGCACATTGGACCTCAAAACTTTAATAACATTCAAAGCTGCATTTAATTGCTCTATATCCCTTTCCATAATGATCAGAAGTATGCCTGTTGAGAGGAATGTAAGGTTTCTCACTGTAACCTTATAGTAGAGCACTGGGGTATTTATTCAACTTGTTCCTAGAAAGAACATATTCAAAATGAGACCTTACTATACTTACAGTAGGACAACTAATGTTTCTAGAGTAAAGCGTATTTATGTTGATTTATGAAGTTTTGTGGGCTAATATCAATGAGATAAATGTGAATTTTAAAATGAGTAGTTCCTGGTCAAATAATTCACTCCTGAACAAAATCTATGATGGCATGTTGTCTGTTATTTATGTTACCAGTGCTCATGGGTCTGTGTAACAAGTATTTACATATTTGTCTTACATTTTTGACCAGATGGTTCTTGTTGAAAACACGATCAATGACAAATGCAGATTTTTCATGTCCACAGTACAAACCCACTATTTTAATCCGCCCTTGAAGTGCCAATTATACTTAGGTTCTTATTGCTGTTATTTTCATTAGTATCATTCCAGTGTTCAGTTTCTTCTTATTTGGAAGTGAATCAATTATTTTGATATTTCTTCTAGGATTACTTATCATTGTAATATCAAAAATGTTACTGGGTCAGATACAGAATTGAAAGACCCCTCAGGGGGTTGATTCCTATGTAGAAATGTTTTCCCTCGAAAACCACGGTTGATGTGCTTTCCATTTTTTTTTCAAGTCAAAATATCAACTTACTCAGAGTGACTTATTTGAACTGGAATTCAGTGTATGTTGCAGATACACATGGGTCCATAGTCATCTGGAAACCCTTAGATGGGTTCTTGAATGGACTTTTTATACAGTACCCTCGTCAGAAATCCCACAATTATTCATTCTCCCACAATTTTACTACTTTTTACTCCCCCTTCATTTTTATTTAGATTTTTCTTTCAAAGTTCAAAATTTGTTTTTTTTTGTTACTAACCAACTATTGTTTCCTATGATGATTCAAATTTGCTGGTAATTCCAGTTAGTACTAAAGTAGCGTATTTTACTATGTATTACCTGAAACACAAACAAATTCAAATTCGATCACTTATCAACACAAGAACCAACAAACATCACAAATTATGCGATACAACTACTTTAGAATACAGGCTTTAATCTGTATTTATTCATTTATTATAAGACCTGAGATTGTACCCAGGGTTGCCAATGGAAAGTTAACAAAATAGGAGTATGACGCTAGGATTGCCAACTTTGAAATCACATGAAAAATTACTGCATATTTAGTTTGAAATATTACACTTGGTTTGTACATAATATGGCGTAATCTATATGAAATGAGCATTTTTCTTTTATAATAATGATTTCATCAATATCTGGAGCACACATTTCATGAGTCAGCTACTCTATTTATCAATGGTGTCAATTGCTACGCTGTTATTGGTAATATTAATGTAAAATGAATACAATGAAACTCAAGAATGAACAATATAAATCTGAACTACATATACAACTGACACTAATGACAAATACATAGAGTAGTCACTTCAGAAAAAAATATGTTCTGCAAATAAAATCTTATTGATATAGACGATAAAATATGAACGATAAAATGATATGAATGAAAAAACGACAATTCGAATATCAACTGTAGATGAGATCTGACATTAGTGAAAAATATGCAGAGTTGTCAATACCTATAGCAGAAATAAAAGTACTTCAAATGAAATCAGATGTCCGTGCCCGTGCAATTCAAGTAGAAAAAATCTCATGTACAGACATATTATAGATACTCAGTTCCGGTACATGGAAGCAGAAATGTCGTCATCATGAGAAAACAAAAAATTGATATCCAATCAGCTGATGAAAAAGAAATACGTACCGTAAAACGGGGTTACTTTGAACCACGAGGCTACTTTGAACAAAATATAAATTTTGTTATAGGTATTCACTCATAGTTAAATAACCATTAGTTTTAGCGACATCTAGCTGTCACCACTCAATTCGTCACACATTTAGGAATGGGATAGCACTGTGACACTGGTATTTAAATACTTTTTGTGAAGTTGGCAATCCTGACATGTCATTTCTTACCTACAAAACTCTCTGACTCAAAACTGACGTTTGATGAGGTCTGCAAACTTTTGTTGCTGTAGTCGTAAGTATTCACACTACATATTTACTGAATATATTTGCTGCAATACATTATCATAGCAAAGCTATATTGAACAAAATTGAGATATTTCAACACCCTTTCTCATAAGTTGTCTATCAGAACAATGTGATGATACAGAAGTGGATGTGTACAAAGTAGCTGTTAATAAATTAAATGATTACTTCTATCCAAAGCAGTCAAAAATATATGAACGTCATCTTTTCCTTCTGACAAAGCAAGAACAGGGAGGTTCGAAAAATTTTTGGTTCGAGTTTATTTTGTTCCCTTTTTTAATGTTTTTTGTTACGCCAATGTTTATTGATATAAAAGAAAACGTCACGTAATTGTCAAACAATTAATTTCGAATTGTACAACATTTACGAAATAAAAACAGTTTTAGAAGCTATAAGCAGCCCAGTTTCTTAGTAGAACAACGTAAGCGGTTTAGACTTTAGTTTAAATAACATAATTTGGTAGCAAAGCGTGGTTACCGCAATAAAAAACATAACACATATTACGAGCATAGTGTACCCGATATTAGGATGTCATTTGCCCCTAATATGGGGTAGTATCCTTTTTTTATTCTGCATATTTTCATCTGCTTTCTTTAAAAATATATTTTTCCTTATTAAATGCTTGATAGTATATCCAACGGAACATGAAATATCGAAATGATGCTTGAAACTACCTCCGATTTTTTATTATGGTATTTTGAAAAATAAAATAAATACTACATTTCAGCAGACTTCCCTCTAAATTTCAAAGTTTAGATTTCTTCCTGATGAATTTGGGTTCATTTTTGCAGTGCTCATCAGAAGAATTTTTCCCAAAACAGTTGGGGACGATAAAGATAACGTCCTATGGAAGTATTCAAAGTGGTTTTTTCTTTCTTAAAATTTGCTGATTAGTATCCATCTCTAGCATGCATTTTAGCTGAAAGCTTCGAATATATTTTGAGTTGCTTATACAAATGAAATATATATTTTTCAGGAAATTCCTATGTTTTCCGATAGTCTCATTTGAAAAATCAAATTTCATCTCAGTTGAATGAGAAATTTTTGAACAGCATGAACAGGAGTGACTCAACTTATTCCTATTTACAGTATTTCAAAAAGGTCTGAGCTATACTTTCTCAAAACTATACTGAAATGCTCAAAATTTGGTGATAATAATATATATTAGGATATTATATGAAAAACCAAATATTTTTTCCAAGTAATCTGACCCTATTTCTTTTCAGGATGTCTTTCATCAGTTGCTGGTATTTCCTCTTTTTCGTCGTTACATTTTCATGTAAGTTTCGTTCATTTTTCACACGAATTTGAATCATCGTTTGATAGTGGAGAAATATACGATAATATAATTATCACAAGATTCTGAGTCGTGAGAAATGTAATTTCCATGATTGTCAAAAAGTTTTGTAGGTAATAAAAATATATTTTGATGACTTCTAGAAGATTCTATACCGGTTAGGAAAATTAATGCATTAGACAAATTTTTTCCAGATCTAGCAGAAGCTAAAGTAAACATTAAATCCACTAAATCGGGATTAGTTTTTCAAGCAGGTGAACGAAAGTGTGTTGATGTTAGAGCGGCGAAGCCGAATGATTCTGATGATCAAAAGTGGATCTTGGAATATACCGAATCCGGCTACTTCTTTTTACTCAACAAGAAAACCGGGTGAGCCTTCTTTTTTCTATCACAATCTGATTTCTGGGTAGAAATATAATCTTAAACACGTAACATTTGTTGCTGTCTCATCTCAGTAGGAAAAACAGCGTTTAAATGATGTTATTTACCTCTGATCGTTGTAGAATGTATAAATATTTGTGATATGAGTGACTATATGTTTTTGTTCTACTTCAAATAATATATATTTCTCTCCCCAACTAACTCTATTGAGTACATAATTAAAAATACCATTTCCCGCAAATGACCGTATGAGAAATGTCTTCCAGTTCAGTAATCCGATTGAAAATCCTTTTTCCACACCAGAACATAAATAGTGTCTCCCGGCGCGCGTTTTGCTTACCGAATTAGCATCATTAGGAGATGACTGAGAGTCATAGTTAGTATTTTTTTCCAGTGTCGGAAGAGTGTTTTCAACAGATTGATTTTACGCCAGATATTCTCATTCCACCTATTACAACAACAGTCAATCAATAAAATTAGTTGTGAATTGGGACTTGGATTCTTGATATGGAAAAAATTTTATTCATACTCCAATAGGTTCCACTAATTTCATAAGAAAATTATTCAGGTTATATAAATATCATAATATACAATTGAAAAAAGAAAATACTTTGAAGGTTAAAACTATGTTTCCAACCGAATAATTTAGTAATTCGAAAATTTATTGTAAAATCAAAAGAAATTTCAGTTATTTCGTATTTCTGTGGCAACATTCGTTAATCGACATCCGAAAGGGTCAATATAACTATATTTCAAATATTTTGAAATAATCGAAAATAGTTTTGGCATTTTGAAAAGAGACCAAGTAGGAAAGGAATGGAACTTGTAACATGTGATGATCGATTGTATTGCCAAACATGGGCCAAACTAACTGATTGTTATAAGGAAACAAGTATAGCTGAGACACCAGTCAATCTATTAATAACACTGATGATGTTCAAACATGACTCAACCTCTGACAGAAGCACCAAACTCTTACGAAGGTTCCAAATAGATGAACACTTCAATCTAGCAGACCACTATTATAATCTTCATGCAGCAATTGTTCACTGTGGTTCTGGCATTGAATCTGGTCATAATTACGCATTGGTCAAAACCGAAACGGACTGGTTTAATTTCGACTAAATATTCTGGCAATATCTTGATATATTGGAGCCTCTGGAGACACCCTACATTTTATTTTATGAAAAAGATGACATTGGCAGATTGGAATCGTCAGATAATGTGGTGCTGAAGGTTTTTTCGGGTTTTCCTGCAGTCGAAAAAGCAAATGCGCCACTGGAATCAATGGATCAATGTTGTTGTTTCATAATTTCATAATTTGTATTACTTTCTTTTTCCAATAAAAGTTTTCTCTTCAAAAAAGAAATTATGAACGTTTGTACCTTTTTTTCACGGTTTTTTTTCTGATACAAAAATCGTTGGTTTTTCGCGAAATCTTATGACAATTTACCTTTTTCTATTCTGAATATACTTTGAGTGGAAATTTTCAATACATTATCTTATTCTGATGTTGAACTTGACAAAAAACTCCTCATTTTTTAGCCTAAAATATCCATGTTCTGAAATAATAGTAAATCTTGTTGAACTATTTTTCCAGATAGTTTGAAAGAAAATGTTTGTCAGAAAATTCGAATAACTGGAAAATAATAACAATGGTTATTTCACTTCTCAGATGTCCATTTATGGTGAGCTCAATAGTTTTGAGACAAAGTTACCGCATCGAAATTTATTCCACTGGGATATAAACCAATACACATATTTCAAATTTGTGAAGTGAGAGAACAAATTATATTTGAGCAGATTCATTGAAAATAATAAAGACAGAACTTCAGTGTCACGACAGATGAGTAGTTCTTGTCTGAAACTTCATATTGGTCAAA
>WOGQ01001476.1:0-17699 GCA_015342025.1 Leptinotarsa tumamoca | reverse complement strand
GGAATCGCAGGTCGCGTTAGGTGGCCTGGTTTTCGTTAGGTTGCTACGGATAGTGTTTTCAGATCTGAATAAGGTTCTGATGTTGTATCCGTAGTAACGTCACGAAAACCAGGCCACCTAACGCGAACTACGATTGCAAGAATTCCATTTACCGGATACCCAGTGCGGAAAATCCTATATAGGAGAAACTAAGAGGCCATTGAAAGTGCGCATTGCCGAGCGCAAGAAACCCACTCAGCGAAGTGAAACCAGCAAATCAGGAATGGCAGATCCTGTTTGGACCCATCAACATAACATTAAGTGGTCCCAAGGTGGGATAATACACTGGTTTAGGAGGAAATTCACAGAAGCCTAGAGATACGCAACATATGGAACTCATAATCAGGCGGAAATTGGCCAACTCCCGCCAAACGGTCATCTCCCACAAAACCGGTGAAGCGAAAAGAGGAAAGAGGAGATGAGTCGAAGTACTCGAATGAACCATGAATAGTCATCTTTCGGAGGAATCAGTCCAGTCATCAGCCGAAGACGATTGTGGATCCTAACAATCGCAACGTCGTGAAGTAACTTGGTCTGGAATCTCTTAATTTTTATTTTTTGTTAAATTGTTTTATTTTTTTACTTGTATTTTATTTCACTGTAATTTCCTTTCAAGGTTTTTTTGCTTAATACAATTGTTACTTTCAGTAATTTTATTAATTTGTATTGGTTTTTTAGGGATTTCAAATCTTTTCGTATATTATCAGAAAATGGAAGTTCGAACTAATGAAATTCATCATGAAACATTGTCGATCACCTTCAAACAAACGTAAAATAATAATTATTATTAAAAAAAAAAATATGAATACTATTATCTGTTTTTCGATGAAAATTATTAACACTATCCATGATTATGCTAATTTTCTCATTAGTGAATACGTAAATATGAAGTATTTGGGTATATTATACTCTGATGAATAAACTGATACTTCCACTGAGAAAGTGAAGAAACGAACGTTATATTTACATGCCTTTTTTTTAGCTGATACCACTATTGCTACCTCGGAAGCGGTAGGTCCGACAAGGACGATTAAATGAAGCAACATTTGCCTTTTAAGGAATGCAACATGATGGTATTCTCAGATACTAAAATCACCAACCGTTTCTGAGATATTTGCAAAAAACTGAAAACGACACATTTTATTTTTTCCATTTTCAATAATATCAAAAAATGACACAGGAACTCTTCGCTTTTCTTCATGTCTTTCATAATCTGGCTCAACCCATTTTCCAAAACCACGTTTCGATCGTTGAAATCCATCATCAATATATTTTTTATACATTTTGGTAGTCACTGTCAATACAAATTCATTGACATATTACAACATATGTATTTCTTGACGTTTCTGTCAAAATTTTATCATTCAACTTCTTTTTCAATGAGAAATTAAATATTCAAATATCAGCACATAGTTTATAGTATTGTAATACACCACATCGAAAAAGAAACAGTTGCGAAAGAGAATGTAAGGAAATAATAAATTGGAATGCCTCACGTTACATTTTTTAAGTTACCGCCTCACGATATATCGCATTAAATGTTCAAATGGTCTTTCATCATTTCTTAAACAAATACCTGCTCTAGAAATAGTGTGTTTGTGCAGTTCTGTGGAGTGAAAGCCATGCCTGATTGAATCTTTCAATTCCTCAATATTTCAAATTTGTTTTCTGAATACTTTATTTTTTATGAAGCCCCACAACAGGAAATCTAGAAGAGAAAGTTCCGGTGAATGTGGTGGTCACTCAATAGGACAATTATTTCCTATTTATCTTCCTGGCATAGTTGTATTGAGTAAATCTTTACACATTCTCCTGTCTTACGTTAATACCATATCTCTTTTGAATATTGGTAACTCTATGTAAATATTCATTTTTTTGTCGCCAGTGATAGTGTATATTCCTGTTGAACCATCCGTTATTGGTAAATCTACTTTCATTACACCACATTTTTTTGCGATTTCATTGATTTGGCGAACTTTTCTGAGCCATCTACAAAAAGTGTTTTCCTATTGAAGTCTCTCAAACGCAAATGATGGACTTTCCTGACTCGATATGGCTTGAATTAATTTTTTCTTCAAGATTTTACGGTGTAAAGTTGCCTTATGTCTAATACTTCTGTTTGAGAGTGAAGGGAGTCATTAAAATATCTGAAAACAGTTCAGCAGAATCATTTTGAGGAATCCTCTTTGAGAGACTTCTATCATGTTCAGATAAGTTCGTGACACACCTCCCCACCCTATGATTCCATAATCAAAATGAGTTTCTCTTTTGTATGTAATTTTGTTTGTTTGAGGTCTAGATAAGATATGAATTGTTTCAATTTGAATAAAAGACAACGTAGTTTTTCACAAGATATGTAAAAAATTCTGAAGTGTGGTTCTAGGTATATACCTAAGTATGTTATTTTTTCACTGGTTCGACTTTCAAATACTGCTGATTAGTCAAATCATAGGTGGGCAGAGAAGTTTCAAGACTACTAATTGGTAAGTAATATATTTTTTCAATATTCAAAAGGAGGAGTTTAGTGTCAAAATATTTCAAGTCATCTTCTACTTTTACTTTCCGATCATACCAATTTTCAGCTGTGTAAACTATCACAATATAATCCGCCAAACTGAGTATTTGTCCATCTTCTTCCTGCATGAAGAGGTTTTTCAAATATTATGTGAATAACAAAGACCCAATAGAAAAACGAATAAAAAACGAATAGCAGATGATTTTGAGTTACCACCAATTTTTTTCTTCCTCCTCCGGAGAACTACTCCTTTGGACGTCAGTGTGATAGATTAAAAAAAGAGAATACTAATCGAATTCAATTTCTTCAAATATTGCATGAGATCACAAAGAAACATGAAAATTGTACGGTAATATACACTGACGGGTCAAAAACTACAGAAGTAGTCGGATGAGCATTTTTTGCAATAGAGAAACTCACCAATGGACATTGAACACAATATCATCTATATTCACAGCTGAATTATACACCATTCTCCAAACATTGAGATTTATCGAGACAGTGGAAGGGGGAATTTACTTGGTTCTATCCGATTCTTGTAGTTCACTCAAAGCTATACAAAATAGTTACAATACCGATCCTCTAATCCAGATCATATCAAATGTAATCCACACCCTCCAGAACTCTGGCAAAAAAATATTTTTTTTTGGGGTTCCTGGACACATAGGAATAGCCGGTAATGAACTCGCAGATACTGCTGCCCGCGATGCTACTGGACAAAATTATTTGAATGACATCCCANAAAAAGAGAACAGATTGCACTTACACGATTGAGAATTGGACATACTCATATTACATCTAGTTACCTTTTGTGTGGTTCCAGAATCCTAATATGCGACACCTGCGACGTACAACTTACTGTAGAACATCTACTCCTAGTGTGTCCGATATATTCCCAAGCTAGAAACAATTGCTCCCTTCCTGACACACTGCAACAATGTCTTAGAAATGAAAAAATTGCTTGAAAATAATAGAATTTCTGAATGAAACAGGTCTAATGAAAAAAGTGTAAATCACATGTGATTCCGGTCTGAAGAATACAAGGCTAATGACCTCTGTAGTCGATGCCTCAACTCAAAAAAAAACAACAATAAAAATTAATTGGCGCTCCGGGGCGACTGCATGGATTCCAGTAGCGCATTTGCTTTTTCAGCTGCAGGAAAACCCAGAAAAATCTGCATCACCACATCATCTGAAGATCTTGATCCGCCAATGTCCTCTCTCTCATGAAACAATTATTTTGGAAGATAATTTTCCAATATTAGGACTATAACTTTAACTATAAGTATAAGCATTATCATTTTTACTTTCTATTTTACTGACAGTAGTAAAAATAATTTTGTTGAGTAATTTTTCTGGATCACAATAGATCCAGAATAGTTTTCAACTACAGTAAATTTTTTTGTTTCAGTGAGGGATGAACTAGTTTTTCGATTCGAGACAGTGAATTAGATATATTTTCATAGATTTTTGATGAAAAGATTTGTAGTTAGTATATCTTCCTGAACTTGTTGGTTTAATATACCAATTTGTTATTAATGAATAATTTTTGTATCTAAGAAAAGAATGGTATTGCTATCTTCCAGTTCTATAGTGAATTGTAATTTGGGGTTATAACTGTTTACTTTTTTAAGTATTTCTTGTGATTTATCCTTCGGGACAACACAAACGACATCATCAATAAATTTTTTAAGAAACGGTACTTCGAAACTGAGTTGGGAAAGTACTTCATCATTCTATTGAAACAGGACCCAAAATTAAATTTGATCGAGCAAAAGTTTTATATTCAGAAAAAAATATGTTCAAAAGGCTTTTTCACGAAATGGTCCTTATTAACAAAAATTCCAATAATATGAACGAAAAAAAACAGAATTTTTTTTGAAGGTGATTGACAATGTGTCATGATGAATTTCACCAGTTCGGACTTTCAGTGTCTAAATATAAAATGATTTGAAATCCCTGAAACAACTGAAAGAAGGAAGAATTGAAAATGAATAGTTAGAAATAACAATTATATCAAGGAAAAAAACCTGAAATGAAATAATAGTGAAATTAAATATAAATAAAATACGAGAACAATTGAATCAAAAAATAAAATTCATAAAATAAAACTGAAAATAAAAATAAACAGATAAGAGATTCCAAGCCGAGTTACTTCACGACGTTTCGATTGTTAGTATCTACAATGACTGATTCATCAGTCATCATCTGAAGACCATCAGTCGCAAATCATTATTTTGATAGCAACTTAGCGGCATCTTCAAGAGGCATAGCGGGTAGAAATATCTCAGAAACATTGTGATAGTGATACTGAGTATTTATTTCTAATGAGTTTTTGATATTTCACTTTTTACGAAAAGCTACATTTCAATAGAGTGATTGTGAGTGTGTAAATTAATAAGAAGCTAGCGAATGTAACGATCTAAAACAGGTACTTGAAAAAAACTGATGCCTAGGTTTACTAAACATTCAATATTACTTTTTTGCTGTTCTTTCAAAATGATAAAGTTTTCTATGAATATTCGTTTTTTCTATCAATTTCTTGTTGAAAAGAGAAGCGATCACTGAGAAAGCTGGAAAACCACGAACGTAGACGATCTAAAAAACCATAATAAGTTTAATTTGTAGACTTTCATGCCAGATACGGTCAAAAAACTTGAAAATATCAAGCCCAGCAACCGAAGACTTTCCTTTTCTCTCGATTGCATTATTTCAATAATGTCTCACATATGAAAGAAGGCCATCTGATATTGTTGATAGTTCAAGACAATAAAGTATCCAACATTTTGAGGAATATATTGATTTACTGCTCCCTTGATGATTCTTGATAGAACTCAGCAATTTATTCCTAATTTTCAAGATGTGCAGTTCTCCATTCTCGTCTATTCATAATTACCATTTTTGCCATCATTAGCAAATTTGAGAAAAATTTTGGTGCTGAAATTTTTGCGTCACTGTTTGTAGGTGATAGTCCACTTGCAACTTTCGTGAAACTGCGATATATCGTGGAAAAAGGAATATATACATCCGAGCCTTATCTCAACGACATATTCAGGAACACATATTGATGGACCATCAATTTATCTCCAGAAGTATTTCACCCCTTCAGTATCCTTACTATATATGCATTTTTTTCGGTTCCCACTGTTGAACGAAACATCAATTCAGAAGTAAGCATTATTAGAACAGTGTCTCATAGAATAATGTCGACTCAAGTTTGGTTACTGTGAAATTCATTAGGATTTTATTTTTGTAATGAGCTATTCCGTTTTATGTTTTGAGAAATATGTGAGGTACGAAAACAAATATTCACACGAAACATTATGTTTCATTCATCAGAGAATCAGTAATCCGTATCTCTTTTCCGGACGACTGATCATAGTGAAATGGAAGTCTCTGCTATTGAATTATTGAATTTTCCATCACTAACTGAATCGGCGGCCGAACTGACAGAGTAATAATTGTATCTTTTGATAACTTGGGAACGAAATATAGTGTCGCTGTGCTAATAGCATTTCATATAACCACTTCCTGGATGAAATTAAATTCAATACAATGATTCAGTCAGTTTGTGAAAAATGTTAAAATAACTGAAAATGATCAAATAAAATTAAGTGAAACGACTGGTGTAGTGTCGAAGTAAGGATAAGTATCATTATTTCTAATATTATTAGAAAGGATTTTTGAATACCCAGAAAAACATTTCGTATAGCCAATACTGATAATTCGATAAATTAATGGCAGTTCAAACATAATGATGCTAGTAACCCCGGAAGACATTTATCTTGACTTTCTGAAACTGGTATAAAGAATTCGAGATCATAGACAATGCCATGGCTCTCACCATAATCGTGAAGAATTCAAAACATTTCACAGTGACAAAGAACGATGAATTTATTATCGACAGTTTTTGAATTTTGCACGACGATAAAGTTTTAGTGCTTCATAACATTGCACAGATCCACGTAGGTCACAATGTAGTGAATTTATTCATGAAAACTATTATACTCCATCTACTCCACAGTCCAGATTTGATCGGCGAAGGATCACCGTTGAATTGCTTCAAGGCGTTTCATGGGGTTACCTTAGATTTTCTATTTCTATTTCTCAGCCCGTCAGATGGCAAGCATCATTCAATGAGTGTAAAAGTTTTCGTTATTTTAGCCTATTAGAAAATTACCACCTTAGCTATGCATTATACAATTGATAAACATATCTTTGAGAGCTAGACCAATATTAAATGAACAATTTCTTCAAATACGACAATATTCTCATTCGAAATACTTGATAATATACATGGTGGGCCGCGGAAGCAATATTTTGAAAGCCGATTGATTTTTGAAGAACCGAAATTTATTCTGATATATCTCAAAGATAATAATGTTTCAAAATTGGTAAAACTAGTGAAAAAGATGTATGGATGAGAGTACCTACTTCGAAAAAGAATTAGATTCGAGAGAACGATGCATTTTTTCATTACTTTTTCGAAAGCCCCCGTATTTTTTCCGTACCATTTTATATTAGTAGTTATTTCTGCGACTGAAAACAAATTGTCAAAAAATATGAACTTCCTTAAATCAGGGTCGAACTGTTCATAACCTGATCAAAATAATTATATTGATTGAAAATGTGATCTGAACGAAATTTGAAATTATAAATTTTCGAGGCGAAAAGAAAATGAATATTTCCAATGGATATTCGAAAAAAACTAGGCCAAATCCGAATTTATATAGTTAGATGTTCGAACGAAGAGGACTTGTTTCATTATGATTACTATATTATCGTAAGCTACGAAGGTGGTCACAGAAGTACCCGAACTAACATATAGATGACGGTAGTTGTTTATGAAATATCACTGTAATAGATAATACACAATCTGTAGAGCGTAAGTTTCAAGTTTGAAGACGCTGCGTTGTTTAGTGTTTGTTTGGCAGCTATCAGTAGTGAATGAACGTTTTCGGTGAATTTGTGAAAATGGGGAAAATCGGCCATCGTTATGTGGTACAATACTTTTATTTAAAAGGCCTCAGCCCAACCAATATGAAAGCTGATCCAGGTTCTACTCTGGGTGAGTCTGCTCCTTCGTTTACAAAAGTGAAATATAGGGTAACAGAGTTTAAACGAGGCCGTACGAGCTGCCAAGACGAGCATTGCAGTAGTCGACCAAATGAGATGACGACTCCAGAAACTGTGAAAAAATTCACGAAACGGTACTGATTGATAGTTGACTGAACGTGCGCGAATTAGCAGACCCGGTAGACATATCAAAAAGTGTGATACATCAAATATTATCTGAAAATTTGTACATGAGAAAGCTGTATTCAAGATTGATGTCACGTTTGCTCACACTCGAGCAAAAACAGTGTCGGGAAGATATTTCAGTTGAGTGTTTAGCGAATTTTCACAGCAACAAAGCAGAATTCTAGCGACCAAAGATGAAACATAGGTCTAACACTTTACACCCGTGACAAAACAATCAAAATAGTGGACTCAAAGAAGGAGAAGACCGGTTTTTTGGAATGCCCGTGAGATAGTTTACAATGACTATCTTGAGTAGTATCTTAAGAATATTATGCTAACTTATTGCAACGTTTGAGTGAAGAAATCAATCAAAATCGGCCGCAGTTTGCTGAGAAAAAAGTGTTGTTCCATCAAGGCAATGCACCAGCTCACAAATCCATTATCGCAATCACCAAATTAACGAATTAAAATTTAAATTGCTACCTCATGCACCTTATTCACCAGATGTAGCCCTCTCGGATTATTTAATGTTCCCAAATTTGAAAAAATGTCTTGGTGGTCAAAGATTCACCAACGATTTTTCAACGTCGCTGGGAAAAGTATCCAGAGAAAACACAAAATTTTTGTGTTTTCTTTGTTGGGCCGAGTACTTTTGGGACCACCTCGTATATATAGATGCCATTCCGAAGCAGCAACAGAAAATAATTTCTAATTTCAGAGCAAAATTGCAGTTCAAGGTTCGAATATCTTATAGAACAATTACACTCGCAGAAAGTCTATACCAAAATTGTAAGAGCTTGTAAATTCAGATATGGTCAGAAATATCCGGAACATATCTGCCAAACTCAATTCAAAATCGAATCCAAATACCAAAATTATATTGAAAATGCTTGCCTAACTTCAAGCACTCAAAGAGTTGATCGAATAGATTAGAGGTATCCATCAATTCCAAGAAATTATCGAAATAACAATCAGACCATCATTTGTATTATACTGAAGATTAATAAAGATAATTGCTCTTCAGAATGAGCATTCCAAGCCGGTAGAAGTTATTTATGAATTTTTGGACCCTAGTCGTTTTTCATGAATGCTGACTCAATGTCAGTTTTGGGTAAACAAGTCCTTCCAGAGAATTGATTCACACGCTCAGAAAATGCACATACACACTGAACCTGCAGGAATAAATTGAAGATCAGGCAACTAGGTTACTTCCAACAGGAATCCTAAATGGAACTGTGATAGCCTTACTTTCGATAGAAAATAGTATATTGTCTTCCGCATTGTCTACACCAATGATGTTGAAATTAGAAGTGTACGAGACGGGCAGAAGTAGTACTGATTCGTTGAGTACCTGATTTCGTAAATAATAGAAAGTAACGAGGGAAATTGAATTTACGGGAAGACTAAGATGATTAAAAAATGTTATGGTAGTCCTTATATGACACGAACCATCCAAATATGATGAAGTAGTTAGAGGATACTAGAATTTCCTAATCCTTCGCCTCATGTATTGAAAATGAGAGACTACGAAAAGGTTCCCACGACGTATCCGTTGATTCTTTCAGAAAAAAAATAAGTAAACTTCCAACATTAGTATAAATAATGAAGAGAAAAATATTGGCAGAGATCTTTAAGAAACAATTTACAAATCAGGTCATAGTTCTCTATGGCAAGAACAAGGTCAATGACTAATCATACCAATTTTTTACTGGATCCAAGAAGTGATTCATGTATATAGAGTTTAGCTCAGTATGGTATCAGTAATGCCAAGGCTGGTTTGGATGAACTGGTTTTGCAACAGCCTGAGGATTATTGAAATAACAAAGAGGAGGAGAAACTGTTATAAACTTGAATTCAACATAACATCAGAATGATTCAGAAACTTGAATATAATTCGATTGTGATTATGAATAGTTCCAATAATTTCATTCATATTAAGAAACTCAGAAAAATGCCTTTGGGCTAAAGGAAAGTCCAAGAAATTCAGAAAGTTTGTGACATTTTCATTTTTTCAATAGGGGCAAGAAGCGTACTGCTGCCCTGACTCATTGAGTAGGAATAAGAAGAAGATATGTGAGATTGGTAGGTCCAGTGGAATGAACTGTAATTGTAGTATCGCTGAAATTTCCAACTGAAGAAATTGCAGTTGAAGGAAAAGTAAAATACCAAGGAGTCATAATAGACAACGGGCTATGTTTTAAAATTCATGGCAACTATATAATCAAAACTATTGCATTCAAATTGAACTATTTTTACCTAGTATCACAACATTTAAACAGATGGGCATTGAGAACGCTATTTATTGTTTTAATACTTCCCCATATACATATATAAACTACAAAATCTACAAAATAGAGGAAAGCAAATACCAGTATCTTGTCATCCAACTGGATGAACTGGATGTCTGTTTCCAAATACTCTATATCTTTGAAATAAGTGTTTATTTATGAAATTAAGATGGTTTGAGCACCTCCATATCTTCTTAATAGAATAATCTATAACTACCAGATTCACTCACATCAAACGAGAAACAGAAAAGCTCTTCATGAAATTCCATATTTTTCAATGGTCTAAATGCTTTTAATAAATAACCTGTTTCTATTCAAGAGGTAACCTCTCTCAATACCTTTAAAACAAGTTTAAAACGTCATATGTTGAAGTAACCTGTATCTATTTTAGTACTGACTGAACAACAGGAAGGAAAGACCATGGGAAACCCCTTGTCCCCCTACCTGGCAGACCTGTTCATGAGCAGATTCGAAATGGAAACCGAAGAAAAGTCGAAGTATTTTCCTAGGATTTGGCTAAGGTATGTGGATGATATTTTCGCGATATTCGATTGTTTCTTTTTTCAATAACAGATGTCATCAATAAAATTGACGTATGAGTTGGAAAATAAGGGACAAAAACCATTTCTTGACGTTTTGGTAATGAGGAGCCAATATGGAGGGGTAGAATACGATATATTTAGAAAAGAAACAAGCACGTACAGGTATATTCCTGACAGTTCACATCACTGTGGATAGCACAAACGTGCTGGGTTGAATTTTTTAGTGTATCGTCTTTTGACTTTCCCTCTAACACATGATAGGTTCACAAAAGAAGAACGTACAATACAGGAAATATCAGCCACTAACGGTTTCTCGAGGGGTATTTTAGATGACATAATAAGGAAGAAGAATTTTAGATTGAGAATGAACGAAATTTCGACTTTCAGAAAGGACAAAAACCAAGATAAACACATCTCAGTTCCATACCACCAATATACGAAGAACTTTGGAAAGATTTTCAAGGTACTAGGTATGAAAGTGGTTTTTAAAATAAGTCGTACAATACAGAGCCTTTTGGGCTATTTTCTCTATATCTATTCGCATAGACTCGCATTTCAGTAGTTGTAAGATACATGATGAACTCGAGTGAATTACATGAATATTAATATTTCATTCGGGTCAGATTAATCATCATGACATCGAATCAATTTTCAAAACTTTTCGAACGAAATATCACCTTCGTAACGGAGAACGATTGAATTGGTCATGTTTGAATAGGTGGAAGCCACAATAAACCCTCACGGATTATAGTGGAGTATCGAATAGACCACCCCACTTCAGACCTACCTACCTTCCCAGTCACACTCCGATAATTCAGAGAGAAAATTTAAATCACATCTTGATTAGGAAAAAAGTTTATTCTAGTCCATAAGAAAGGAGAAAATCACTATTCACACTTCAAATTTGAGATTTACAATGAAACAAACACATTTACGACGAGTTTCAGGCTTTCATAACATGAATAGAGCGTTCTGCTTGGGGATAGGATTACAAGATGAAACTTTTACGGAACAAAAACTTTGGTAAGTCAACTGAAATGCCATTTTGAAATTAAAGAAGATAAAAGTATTAGGAAGCCTAGGCTTCTGGAGTTTCGGATGAAATATTTCTTCTCAACTCAGTACTTTCGTTAGCTTTTGCCTTCGACAAAAAAATCGGAGAATTCACACTGGACAAAGTGAAAGTTGATTGAAACGAACAATACTCTGACATTTCGACAGTTGCGAAGTTGCATAGAAAAGGATTTTCCAAATCGAACCAATTCATATAATGAAAGTATAACTGAGTGACCGTGAATGAATTATTGATTAATCATTAACAACATATCAGTAGATGATCAATATTTTGATCCGGTCATCTGCTCTTCATTACATCAACGAACTGTTTGACTGGATGCCTGTGATGTCTCATGAATAAAATATTCCACTGATCGCATCCGGAATCGAAAATCCCTAAGCCAAAGTCCATCAATAGATTTGGCGTAGACAGATCTTGAAATAAATTATTCACTATCCCGTGAGATATTTCCTTCTGAATTGGGAATAAAAATCGCTATGGGAAAAGTTGTTTTGAATCGGAGATGAAAACAAAATCAATAAAAACAAAAACAACCCTGATAATATGTGGAAGAATAAAATGATATAATACATGAGAATGAGAATGAAAGAGATGATATGAACTTCATAAAAACTGAATACAAAAGTGTAACTCATGATATAGAGGCATCTTCAACAATATGTATATCAACACGGGAAATAATCTATAATTCTGTGGAAAATATGAATCCAAAGTATATATTTCTCAAACTCACCACCAATCGAAGTTTCAAATATAATTAGGGAACTCAAAAATAACAAATCACTCGAGATTTTCAACATCAGAAGTAAAACACTAAAACTGGTTGTATACATTATGTTGCGGAACCCATGTCACAAAATTTTAATAGAGTAATATAAATGGGGCACTTTCCGACTTGTCTCAAAATATCTATAGTTACTACGATTTTCAAAAGTGGGAAAGAAGACGAAGTAATTAATTATAAACCAGTATCGCTTATAACTAGTCTCAGCAGGATTTTGAAAAAAATATTGAAAGTAAGACTGAATTCCTTTCTCAAAGAGCACAAAGTACTGTCAGATTCACAATTTGGATTCAAAGACTGAAAATTTACTTATAATGCCCTAATGATTTCAATTGATTTCTCAGTGAGGTGTATTCAAAATCTGGCTCACTTTTGAACAAACTTGGTACAGTGAACAATAATGTTCATATTCATTTTTACCCCATTCAAGGAAATGAGGTTATATCTGCAACTAAAAAACTGAAGGACAGGTTCAGATATGATTCCATCAATTTTGTTAAAGGATTGTTCAGGAGCATTAGCAAAATCTTTAACAAGAATTTCTTATTCATGTCAGATATTTGGAACATTTCCAGATATTTGGAAAATAGCTAAAGTATTTTTGGGAAAGAAAGTTTTTGGCTTTCTACTACTCCATTTTGATACAAAAAAAGGATGAGGGAATCTCCAAATCCAAATCCAAAGAAAGGAAGGAAGTAACCTTACTTCCTTCCTTTCTTTGGAAAATTCCCTTTTTTTGTATCAAGATGGAGTAGTAGAAAGCCAAAAACTTTCTTTCCCAAAAATGAATCACTCCTAAAAATATAACCCCTTCAATTTAAGCTAAAGTATGTTCTGTATACAAAAATAGAAAAAGCATATATAGAGAATTACAGACCCATATACATTTTATGTATGTTTTCCAAAATTTTAGAGATTATTTTATATAATAGCATATATGCTTCTGTTCTATCTCAACATCAACATGGATTTGTTACTAATCGTTCTACTGTTACAAATCATTATTACTCAATTTATTTCCGAAGCATTAGATAACAATAGCCAAGTTGATGTTATATACACGGATTTCTCCAAAGCATTTGATAAAATTGATCATGGTGTTTTGCTCAATGAACTAATGGGTTTCAGTTTTTCGAATATTGCCTGACAGCTGATGCAATCCTATCTGACATGTAGAAAACAATTCGTGTCCTATAACAGTTATGAATCTAGAACACATATAGCTTCTTCTGGTGTGCCTCAGGGCTTCAACCTAGGTTCTCTTTCATTTTTATTGTTTATTAATGACTTATGTGAAAGTTTAGCTTGTGAGTGGTTATGTTTCGTGGATTACTTGAAATTATTTTCCATAATTAAGGAAGTAGGTGATTGTATAAATCTTCAATCTCAATTAGAATTTCTTGTTGCTTGGTGCAGCAGTAATAAATCGAAACTCAATGTGGAGAAATGTAAAGTAGTGAGTTATAGTCGAAAAAAGAAAAAAGAGGGTTATACATTTCCGTATGTAATACAGGATTCAGATCTGCTGAGATGTAATGAGATCAAAGACCTAGGTAATATTTGACCATAAATTAACATTTGGTAAACATATTTCACAAAAAGTTTCAGAATCTTTGAGAGCGTATGGTTTCATTGTTAGAAACTGCAGAAACTTTCGTAATATTAAAGCTATGAAGCTGTTGTATTTCACATACGTACGTTCGAAGATAGAATATGCAAGTATCGTCTGGAGTCCATTCTATGAAATTCATAACATAGCCATTGAAAAAGTTCAAAGAGAGTTTTGTAAATTTCTAATTTTCAGAATAGATGGTCTTACCCTGAGAAAGGTATCAGTAATGATGTCATATATGAACGTTTGGAACTTTTTAGTTTAGACTAGTTTAGAGCATCGCAGAAAAAGTGCGTCGCTCATATTTTTATTCAAGTTAATGAATGAGAGAGTTGACTGTCCTAAAATTCTTAAACAAATGAACTTCAATGTACCAAGGCCAGCTTCACGATCTCAATCCATTTTTAGACCTCTCAGATCAAGAACTAACAGTATTGTGAATAAAATTTTATATTGTTCTGTAAATGGGTAACTGTTGGACAATAAAGCTATTATTATTATTTAGTAAAGAGATTTTTTTAGTTTGTTCTTTGAAAGGAAAGAGAAGTGAAAAGTTTGGTGAATAGTTTATGATCATGAAGTAATATGTTCATGAAGAATAATGAATTGTCTCCTAAAATAAGCAAGACTTGTAAAGTCAAAAACAGTTGTGAAATTATATTCTCAAATATCTCTTCAAAATTAAAACCAAATATCAACCTGATTATCCTCTCTTCAAAGATGCATATTATGCAAGGGTTATAAATATTACTATTTCTTCAATCAGTTTAATGCTTATAATTAAAATTATTCTTTTATATGTTGGAATAGTTTGTCTATATAGTTCATAAAAGCAATCCTCGTAAACTGGTTTCAGTTCTTTGAAAGTCATGAAAATATTTTCATTCGTTAAAAAAAATACTTAGACATCTGATTTTTTTATAAACAGCTGACAAGAAATTCAAAATTGGTAATTATAGTAATACTATCCAATTGGGATTTGAAATATAGCTGGTATTCAGATTGAAAATATTGTATAAGGCAAAGTTTAGTAGGTATCATAATTCCTCAATATTTCAAAAAGTTGATGCTGAAAAATATTACCTATGTAATTTTCAATCAAATGGTTATCATCTTTTTGAATACTGTTATAAAAGAGACATACAAACACTGCTATAAGGATTGGGAAGATCTGAATTAAATTTCATATATGTAAAATATTCAGTCATATATTTATTTCTCATAATAAAACAATGTTATCTGAACTAAATGAGAACAAATGATCATTAACTTAATTAGATATCATATACATTATAAAAAAGGAAAGGAATACTGAATTCATCACATGCTTTTTAAAATAATTTATAGAATAATTTTCAACAAATATAAATGTTCTAAACTTAACATACATAAACTAGCTTCAACTTTCTTTGGCTAATATTGCGAAAGTAATATAGGTTTCTTATATTAATTAATCAATTTGTTTATATGTTGGACATTTATTTTACAAATTGAGTCCTCATTAAAATATATATCAACTGAATACATTATTAAAAATTAGAGTTATCTAAAATATATAAACAATAATAAAATAATATTACAAAGGTTAACTTTATATGATCCAATAGGTAAAAAATATGAAGTGACAATAAAACTTTAAAAAACCCAAGTATTATCTCTAGATTCATTAGATATGAAGAAGTTTCTTCAGAATCTCACAATATACTCAATATAATAGTCTGAACTGTTTGAAGGCGTTATATATGTGCTATGTGGAGTAGTAGTTATGACCTGTATAACCAATAGAATATCATCACTTGTCAAATTAGGTATTTCACTTAGGAAAACAACTGAGTGTAAACCACATCTTCTGTGATCCACATTATAATTCAGTGCCATTGTTAGGAAATTGGACCTTATTTTAATATAACGCCTCACCTAAAAAAATGTTTCAGAAACAATTGCAATATCAAATATATAACTGTTTGACAAAATCATGCTCCAGAAGAACAGAACTAATATTTATCCCTAAATATACGAGTAGCAAAGTAACAAAACGGATCAGCATTTAGCAGATTTTGGTGATTAGGATTGCCCTCGAGGTCATTCTACCTGATATCTCCAGGTTTGAGGTGTTTGTTTTTGTGGTCTGTATAAACAAGCTACATAGCATAGAAAAGACAACAGTTGAACAATAAATATGAAGCATAAAAAGTGATGAAATGTGTTCAAAAACATCAGAAATGTTGCTCGACCCTTATTGCCACCATTTAGAAGAGTATATCTTCAGAACTTGATAGTATAAAATTTAATGATCCTTTCAAAAGCATGTATAGGGAAAATCCAAGAATTTTCATATTTTTGCCAACCTTTCAAATCATGTTCATTGTGAGAACTAAAAAAATCAGTTTTATGTGATCCAAGAATTACAACACAAGAAAATGGACTTTACACTTTAACCCTTAATTTTGCAATGCAATTTATAAGATACATTATATTCGAACCACATAATTCTGCCAAAAATGACATTCATCGGGTAAATTCAACTTGCTATGGTTTCAAATACACTTCAATTGAGCATATTTTGTAACTACTTACGCCACATCTAAGCCACATCTCAACGCGGATGCGAACTAGGCGATCATGTAGTAAGATGACCGCGGCGAGAAACACGTGATCTTGGCGCCTGTTTAAGTTTTGCTTAGTTTTTCACAAACAGTAGGTAAGTTTTGTTGATACATGTTGTTCACATTACCAATTTCTCGAATGTCTATGTCAGATTTATTTTGTATCCAATAATACACATTGCCAAGTTCTCACAATTTCATATGAACTTTAATGTGTATCATATTGCCTTCATTGTCAAATTTTGAATATTAGTTCGTTATTCCCAAATTGTGGAAAATACACATTCATGAGTGAGAAGTACTCAAACTTGGTAGATGAATATCAGTCTTTCTTCTACAGAATGACCACACGGAAAGACAAGATAATAGTAATAGCCTTACTGCCACCTCCTGATTCGGATGGTGGAACAAGCGACGATCATGCAGAGAATTTTGAGGGTTACGGTGACAGGTATTCTTCTGATACATCCAAAGCACCCTCTATTCCTGATTCCATAGCCGAGGAATTAGATTCAATTCTGAGCTATTCCGATACCGACACCAAGGATGTTTTGAAAGGAGGTGACAATAACTGTGAAGAATTCGTATTCAAGACACCTGTCAAAATATCCCTCCGTTCACATACACTCCAACACCTTAATCTATATTTACTCCGCTGAAAACGAGATATTAATTGAACAACAGTAATGATAATAGCAAAGAACATAATAAAGAGAATACAGATCCTGATAATTTAGAACAAGAAAAAACAAAGGAAACAGAAAGGGCAAGATATGGAAAATTCAGAAAAAAATATAAGTGGTCCAATGAAAAATTCAGTTTTCCTGTCGACATTCCCGGCAACAATTTCACATTGCCGGAGGTAATGAAGTCACCTATGGAATATTTCAAAATGTTCTTCTCTGATGAACAAAACATTGGTAAAAAGAGGTCGAGGTGCATTTTGTCACAAACTGATAATGAGAAAAAAATCACATGCGTCAAGTGGTACGAC
>WOGQ01001475.1:0-14403 GCA_015342025.1 Leptinotarsa tumamoca | reverse complement strand
CCATCTTAACAGAGTGATCTGGATAGAGTCTGCGGAGTTCGAAGAGTAAATCTCGATGTTTTATCCGTTTTTCCCCCTCTTTTCTGACGATATTCGTCTCACCAGGAGCTGAAAACTCCACGACAAATATCGTTTTGCTCTGGTGGTCGAGAAGGACTACATCAGGCTTATTAGCTTGTATGCGCCTGAGGGTGGAGAACGAATAGCAATTGTTATCATTATTATTAAATGATTTCAACGACACTATAACAGACTAGTTGTTGCCCGGGCCTTCGCTCGTGTTGAATTTGGTTTGTCACATTAAGTTTCGTGACAGACCATTTTAAACAAATAGTTACAATATTTTTTTCACCAACCCAAAACTTCAGGTTTCTAATTTCAAAACTGACGAAATTTAGTATATTCTTTGAAATCCTATTTTCCCTCTTGATGGTGGAAGTTCCTGATTCCTTTTTTTTATGCTTATTTACGCTATACAAAGAACATACATATTTCAAGATTCTAAGTTCGGAAACTTCGGTTGTACGTTAATATAAGAGCGAGCAACAACTAGTAATTTATATTTTTTCTTTAGAAATACAGTATCTTTAAAAATATGCTCACTAACTTAAGCAATGAATAGCTTCGAGAATCGAATTATGTTACCTGTAAAGAAATTCGCGAAACTAACACAACCATTAACGAAGTCTGCCCTCACGCGCCTGCCCGCGTTCGGGTCGCGTTATCGGCGATGGCGCTTCATTTCTTAGAACGCCCCTCTGCCCCCGCGCATCGTATCCCGTCGTCTTACAGTAGACGCGACGCGTAATGGTTTACTGCGTTGCGTCGAGGTAATCTTATCGTGATAACTTTTAAACGATTCGTCCAAATCACTTAGTGAAAAAAACATTTTATAGATTAAATACTTAAAACAACTGCATCAATTTCAATAAGAATTTGATAGGTATTCTAAAATGTGCATTGTGAAAAAAGTATTCAATTTGATTGTATTTATGGCTCAGTATTTTGCATATAGTGGCTACCACCTGCTATCGCGGACCTTTATTTAGTACGTCATCTTCATGTAACTCCAACGATATAGGCAGCGAACGCCAAGCTCTCGGGAAGCAAGAATTTTTTCGACTTACTTAATATTTATCGTTATATTATGACCAAAATTGTAAATTGTAAATTATAGCCTATATTTTCATCTGAATCCGTTCAGTCGTTTAGGTGTGAAAGAGCGACAAACATACATACATACATACATACATCTATCCTCACGAACTTTCACATTCATATATTTGATATTTCAAATTTATATCTCATCTTAGTAAAAATTGTAACCTCTAGCGTGAAATGGATCTATTGAAAACACTTCACTATCACCAGAACAAGAATGCTGTTTCTCGACGTGCGTCTCGCTAAGTTAGCATTAAAAAAAAGACTCAAATCATAATCGGGAGATGATTGAGTCATCTCCTGATGATGCTTACTTAGTTAGCGAAATGAGAATAGTGTCTTCTCATTTCGTTTAAAAGATAACATATAATAGAATTGTCAAATCATACGGACAGTCAGACGATGAATTGGGATTTTTTTAATTTTTTTTTTCGAATGAACGAAGGTGAGAAAATTTACAAATCGCTCTAGCTGAGATCACATAGAATAGTAAGTTCAATTCAGCATTGAACTTACTTCATACTGAATAAATATCCAGGCTATTATTATTACAAAGAAACTTATTCAATGTGTCATAAAAATCATAGTGTTTTATTAATGTCGAGACTTTTACGATACTTACTATCTAGCTTAATACTATTGTAAATACCACATTCAAGTGGTGAAAGCTCTTATTTATCTTTTTTTGCTACTGAATTAGTTGATAACAAATGAATTATTTTTCGTGTGCATCATTGAGGCTTTGATTTATATTTCTACAATGAATTATATTTCTGGAAGAGAAATAAAAATAGCAATTACCCAAATGGGATGTTTGAATTTTTGCAATTTATGAGAAGAATTGGTTACGTTCAAGAATCAGACTATTTCAGATGATGTCTGTTGAGTGATATATTTAGAATTGTAGGTATTGAAACATTTATAACTCTTTTTTTACAAATTCAATAACAAAGATGTCTAATGTCAAATATTTCAGAAGATGATGATTCCATTTTTAAAATTTATTCTCATTCAACTTCTCCTCATACGTGCTTCTACATTTTCTCGACATTATAGATGAAGCTCTTTTTGGTACGATGGAATTTGTAAAATATATTCAGTATAATCATAGAACTTTATTACATTTCGTGTGCGTCAGTTGATTGCAATTTAAACTTCCACTTCTGAAATAACGACAGGTTAATTTGCAAGATGTAACTCAATTTTTCGAAATCTCAAGTATACTTTAGAAAATCGAATATGTTTTTTCGGTTTATTATTTTATGACCTATATTTTTTGGTTCTCAAACATAGTGATACATGTTTGAGAACCATATGCAAGTTTAAGTTGAAGTATTTGCCAGGAAATATTTTGTCACGTAATTGAAAAACTTGAGTGTGAATAAACTGTTCCTGGACTAAGTTTAATGATTTCTTGTGATCATCATTTAATTTCATTTGGGCATTGTCCATGTTTTCTCCAATAGAAACGATGCCGGATGTTCATAATTTCTGGAGGATGGAAGATGTTTCTTATATTTCGAATCTGTCTCTGTTCATAATTAATAAACATACAAGACAACTCATTGAACTAATAGCTTCTGTATTGAAATAACAAACAGATTCAAGAATAAAGCACTGGATCAACTATTAACTATAGAGTCGATGTAGATTCAAAAAATGGAAATTTGAATACACATTTGCCCACTTCATTTTGCAGTCTCTTAAGAGGATTTAGTATAGATGAATAAATTGTTCTCCAATTTGAATTTGAATATTTCACACTTGAATATATGAAACAGAAATAAATACATTCCGAAAGAAAGAAATTTTAAACCCTGAATAGTATTTCTTAAATTGGTCTGATTTTCTTTCATAACATTTCAGTATAAGTGTTCGAATATATACTTTCATCAATGTACAATCCTAAAGAGTAGTTTGACAATATCCAATAATTTTACTTTCGACAGCAAAATTATCTTTGTTTATGGTTCTGTTCTCACTTTTAAACATCATAACTCAAACTCCATCCATCAACAATGGAATAGTCATTAATCATGTCACTGTGAATTTCATTAATATTGAGAAAAAATGAGTATCATCCGCATATAACTCAATATTTCCGTGAATTGAGTTAATTGCGTTCACATTTGATTTTAACGCAACCTTTCCTTGTTTCAGATACAAAACCAAAAGAGCTCAACACGAAAAAGGAATGCACGAGCAGCAAAACAACCCATTGCCATCACCAAGGAGAGTAGCTGTTCCTGTTCTTGTTAGAGATGGGAAACCATGCATCAACGGTGCGCAAAAACCCGAAAATATGCCATTACCTGGACCCATGATGATGGGTTCGTCCCATCATCTACTGTACGGGCAACCAAGAGCGTGGTGGTAGACATATACTACTTTCAAGTACTTTCTATTTGATTTCAGGAAGCCCAAAATTCTTTCTGGAATTGAAACGACTCGGGTAGAAAAACGATAGAAATGGGTATTCTTTTTCACTGTAAACAGTTATACCTCAAAATATGAAAATATTTTCCAATTTCGACTTCACTTCTCATGTTCATTTTTCTTAACAAGTTCATATGTCCATATGATAAAACACATCATTTGAATTTTTTTGTTTGGGCAGTGCATCGAAATAATAATATAATGCAGTACACTAGTATACTGATTTCATCAGATGTATGAGGTTACAATCTTAATCCTCATATGTTCAAATCAAATACCTACAAAAAATTAATTAAATATAAAGAATTGAAGAAGTCGAATAGATGAATCTACTGTGAACACTTTTGACACACCAGAACAAAAGCACTGATGCGCGCTTCGCTAAATATCAGGAGACGACAAATAATACAGTTAATACAATTAATACAGTTCATTGTATGATTTTCACTTCCTCAAGCGTAAACTTGTATACGCTTGAGGAAGGTATTGTATAGCGAAACACGTGTCGCGGTTTTTGTAAAACCTTTTATAGTGAAAATCATACAATAAACTGTATTAATTAGTTTCAATATGGATTTACATGAAGTATCGACCAGTTCTATTGAAAATAAGTCTTGCAGCTATGCTAGATATTTGTTATATATATATGGACGAAACTGACATTAAAGTAGCGTCATTGAATTGACTTCTCATATAAAATATTGTGTTATTTTTTTATAGTACGAGGGTTATCAAAAAGCTGTTTGGAATTGGACCTTTGTCGCTGTTCATAGATCTCATTCTAGATTTTTCGATTTCTCAAGTGTTAGAGGCGTCTAAAAGCCTGTTGTTATGTACGGTTATTACAATACAGTGACAAAATAATACAACTAATAATAAGAAATAATTCAATAACACTTATGCAATGTTAGGTTTGTTCAGATGTATATCTAATATAGCTGTAGTTTTAGTCATCTGATGATGGTAACCTGGATTGAAAAATTCGCGTTAAGAGAGTATTTTTGTTCTGGCGAGGAAAAAATGTTCTTAACTGCTTCATTTTACGCCAGAAGTTCGAATTCAATGGAGTTTATTCAACTCAAAATGAATATTTTTTTGGTAATCACTGTACCCCAACTTCATTATTTTGTGTGTGAGAAAAAAAACACAAAATAATCCACGATGAAAAGTATTGTGGCAAAAGCTATGAATCGACATTTTTTTCGAACTTTTGGTTCTCACAAGTTTTAGATGAGAATAATTGTTTTCTTGTGAAAAACGGAAGCGCCACGTATATCAATTATTTGTTTCTTGAAAATTACGACTTCGACACTCGAAATTGAGAATTTAAACTCGAAAATTCGATTTAAATTTCGATATTTGGAGATAATAGTCGAAATTTTGAGTTTCAAAGTCGTTATCTCCAAGAAACAAATAATATAAAAATATGTGGCCATTCTGCGCTTCCCTAGAAAACATCGTGTCTTGTCAGTAATATCTTTTGTCGATTTCTATGAAATAACATTGAATATATTTGATATGACTTCTCTTTTTTGGAATATCTGGAAAGGTTATCGTTGTTTTCGAAATAAAGTGTAATAATGTTATCAAAATTAGCTGTTTCTACGGATCAAATATTACCGTGTACTTTTGTACTGAGATAAGATTTCATACGTGACACTCTTGAGTACATTCTCGTGGCTTATTTGATTATCTGTTTAAAAATTATCATTTATTTCAGTTATTACTGAGGGAGAAATTTTATTTCCATCTCGCAGATTCAACCTATAGATGGGGTACCAATGTGAAATGTTTCCAAATAATACAAACCAAGAGATATCTGAAAATCTGTGCTTGATAAAGGTTGATACCGATAATATTTAATAATTATTTTGTGAAAGAAATCGATATTGATAGCACTCAAATGTTTCGACATTTTCTATCAGAACAATTGAGATTAATAACACAATTTGAATCTTTGATTGATATTCAAAACTCAGTGAATTTCAATATATTATCATATCTGCAAAATAGTTATCGATCTTTTTATATCACTCATTGAACAAAATTTGAAATAATCAGTGACTATTCCTTTTCCAACAAGAAATTGAGTCACATTATTATGATAAAGTTCTTAACAGTCACGAGGAAGTACTTGAACTTTATAGAAAGCCGTATGGCCTACTTTATAAATCTAGTCAATAGTTGTTTAATTATATTTCACCATCGTGTGTCACCGTTCATACCCTTCACAATAACTTTTATACTTAGCTGTATGAAGTTTTTTCTAAACATTTTGTAAATAACTAGAGATAGAAGTGTATATGTGTAAATAGTTGAGGATAGATTTGTGTATAGAAGAATAGATAAGGCCAACAAACTTTACTGACTGTGTTATCGCACTATTTGTTTTCTTCTGGTGTACAAAAAATAATTTATTGAAGACAAATAAAAGACATTATATTATGAAATGTGTTGTTTTTTGAGATCAAACAATAGCCACCCAGCTCGAATTTGTAGGCGTAAAAATGTAAAAATATGGCAACGTATGGATATTGGATATTTTACGTATGGATATTTTATTTTTATTGTATATCAATGACTTATGGAAAAAAAATCACAAACCGATATATTGCTTTGCTGATGACAGCACACTTGTCTCGTCATTACATTTGGATTTCTGAACGTCGGCTGCGGATGCACATCTTCACCGGCAGCAGGAGGTTGAATAACTTAATGAGGATGTAGAAGTAATTTCGAATTGTGGTGAAAGTAACCAGGTTCTGTATCTGTATCTGCAGAGAAGATATCTGTATCTGTAAAGCAGATATCTATAAAGCAGAAATGCCTGACAGTCCCATCTTCCTGTTCACACATTCTGCATAGAGGTTTGTCCACTAGGTCAATATTATGGAGGTGTTTCCTTAGTTGACAAAAAAAGGGGGGTAAGAGGTTCCCGCCATCCACCCCTGTCTCTCAATTAGACAGGCCTCTTGGAATCAACGTGAGGTTATTTGTCCTCGATGACTTTATTCACCTTTATTATTTGTTTTTGGGAATGTTGCAATGACGATTGGGCTGTTAAGCCAATTCGGTCTACCTCCCAGACCTTAATGATGACTTGGCCACCGTACCTATTAATATGTGTCGAAGTTGGCTTCTGTGGGCTCGCGGAGATCATTTATTAACCTAGCTTATATAACTGAGAAAAGAATAAGAAAATGAATATAAATGTAGAATGAAGTTTGGCTTTCCTTCTGGGTCCGCATTCAGCCCTTGGGTACGGCCCTTTTAGTTCCTAACATACCTGCTAAGTCCCTCGAAGTTTACGTTGAGCAAAGTTTACGTTGCCATCTTTAGAAAGTCCGCTGTGAGTCTGGCCGGTCCCAAGTCAGTCCTAAAGTCCTCTCGCTCGTTATTGAAAAGTGGGCATTCGTAAATTCTGTGTTTCGGAGTGTTTGGAGTATCACAATTGTCGCAGTTCGGGGTGTCTCTTTTCCCTATTCCATGTAAATGTACTCCAAACTCACCGTGGCTGGTCAGTATGGAGGTTGTAGTTCGGCTGAGGGTTTCTATTGGGATGGCAAGCCAGTCTTTTATATCTGGTATTATCTGTCTAGTGTTTCTTCCTTTGTCGGTTTGGTCCCATTCCTCTTGCCATTTGTTTATAGTTATAGTTTCAGTATCCAGTATTGCAGCTATCCAAAAGTTTTACTCTCTCAGTATCACCTCTCTGCCCCATTTTGTTGTCCTGCCAAATCTTCTTAGTTCTTTTATTATCAGTTGAAGTTCCAGGGTTATGAGTATTGGAGGGGTTTTTGAGACGATGCAGGCTGTTTCACAAGGGGTGCTCTTGTATGCTCCACGCATTTGTCTGACTCAGAGTGCCTATAGGGTCCTGAGTTTGGTCAGTTGCTTTTTGAATTTTATTTTTCGCAGCCATACGCCACTTGCATATGCGACTATTGGTACTTTCGCTATGTCGTATATAATTATCCAGGATCGGGTGAATCTTCCCCAGTTTCTTTGGGTGTACTTCTTGAGTTCATGCGCAACCCTTTTAGCTTTTACGGTTATGTAGTTTAGGTGGCTTGTCATGGTTAGTTTGTCGTCAATGATTATGCCCAGATACTTTACTTCCCTGGCTCTTCTTATGTGGTTTCCTCTGTATCTACCTGTTGGATTTCTGTTTAAGAAGAGGCCAGCGAACAGCAAGTATTGCGTTTTGTTTGGCGATATCTCTAGCTTGTATTTAAGGACCCATTCGCTGAGGATTGTCATAGCTTCGAGGATTGTAGTCTCGAGCTCCAGTCGGCTTCTTCCTTTAATTGAGAACACCAGGTCGCCCGCATAAGCCGTTATTTTTAAGTTTCATTCAGCTCCGTTCTTAGCAATGGTTCAACCGTGAGATTCCAGAGAAATGGTCCGTGAACAGACCCCTGTGGGCATCCTTTACTGAGTGTCAGTTGTGCACTCCTTCGATTTGTAAATAACTTTTCTGTCCTTAAAGTAGCTTCTTATTACTTTCATGAACCAATTTGGTAGTCTCTGGTCGCTCATATAGGTTATGAGTCCTGGCCAACACATGTTGTCGAAGGCTCAGGATATGTCCACAAATATTGACATTTTGTGTTTTTTGTTTTCGCTTGTATATTCAGTTACCTCCCTCAAGGCTCCTTCTGTACTTTTTTGTTCTCTAAAGCCATACTGGTTAGCGCTGAAGAGTCGCTCGGCTGGCACTCTGTTTGCTATTTTATCTATGAGTATCTTTTCTATGAGTTTTCCGAGCTCCGAGAAAAGCGTGATGGGTCTTAGGGATTTTGGGTATTTTCTATCCTTATCAGGGGCCTTCCATATGGTGGCCAGTCTCCCCTCCTTCCATTTGATAGGGAGTATTCCCGTTCTGGTTATGAATGAATAGATTTTTATCAGGATTGGACATAGGATATCTATTGTTATTGCAAGGATCTTACCGTGTATTCCATCCAGTCCAGGGGCTTTGCCCGGTTTTATTTTGTGACTTGCAAATCGGATGTCTTCGTTAGTGATTATCGGAGACTCTTCCTCGGTACATCGGCATTCTTCCGCCTGCGCTCGGAGATCCGTGTTCATCTCGGTATCTGTGTGGTGGTCATCGCTTGGCATAAGCCTTTCCACTATTTATTGCAGAGTTTCCTCTTTGCTTTTGGTGAATATGCCATCAGTTCTTCGGACTTCCGAAATCATATTGGTTAACTTTACTTTTGAACATGCCAGTTTGTATGTGAATCCCCAGGGGTTTGGTCCCAGGTCATTTTCAACGAAGTCAGCCCACGATTGTTGTTTTTCTCTTTTCATCGAGATTTTAATGTTCTTAGACACTCATGGTATTCGTTGTTGGCTGTCCTTTGTCTTTCTTCGCCCCATTGCTCTCTTCTGCTTCGTTGTTGGATTCTTGTTTTGCTTTTGAGGCGTGCTTTTAGGTCTGTGAGTTCGCTGTCCACCATGTTGAGTATTTGTGTTTATTTGGGACTCTTTTTTCAACTATTTTGTTGATCTCATTTAGTTCCATTGTCAGCCCTTCAACGCAGGTGTTTAGTTCTTCTTCAGTGTTTATAATTGGATGTGCTCGTTCAAGCCTTGTAGTAGCGAGGGTCGCCAGTTCTCTTGTTCGATTAAGGTTGATTCTTATGAGGCTGTCTCTGGGTAAGGTTCCCTCAAATCCATCGTTTCTAGTCCCACTAATGGTCGCTGTGGATGGCACCTTTTATTATCTCCCAATTTTGGACTTTATGGAGCAGTCCTCTAGTGACTATGCTGACATCTATGTTGGATTGCTAATTTGCTGTAGCGAATGTATTGAGTGGATTCGCTTCATTCAATACAGTTAGCCCGTATTCGTCGATTAGGGATTCTATTTCCTCGCCCTTGGCGTCGGGTCGAGCAGAATGCCACACTGCTGATTTGCTATTGACGTCAGCTGACCAAATTATGTTCATTTCTCGATGTGCGTCAAGGAGTTGTTGAGTGTCAGCTATACCTTCTCGAGCATCTTCACCAAATCTGTAGTACTGGCTTATGAGTATGATGTCTTCTCCTTCATATTGAATCCTAACGCAGGTTCTGCTTTCTTTGTCGAACTGTTCTAAATGTAGGGCATCTATCTTGGGGTTGATTACGATTATTGCGGACAATGGTTGGTCCGGCCTATTATCGGCCTTTTTGATTCCTCCGAAGCCAGGGACAATCCATTCTTCTCCTTTGTGGTAAGAGTACGGCTATTGAACCATCAACACATCCAAGTTGTTCTCTTCGGCGACTTGTCTTAGTTCTATTGTGGCTGTCCTGGACTTTTGCAGGTTGCATTGTCCGATTTTTATGTTTGGCCTAGGGTTGATAATCTGTATTATGGATTTGTCCCTGAAGCTTCCGCAGGTATGTAGGACATTCTTTCTCTGTCGCTTTGTGGTTGTGGTTATCTATCCTGGCTCTCTCGCAGTTTATCCATTTTGGTCGTCCCCTCTTTGGGCACTCTTTTGTTTTGTGTTCAAGCGCGCATATTCCACACGCTACAGAGCTTCTACAGTCCTTCGCGAAATGCCCATATCTTAGTTGACAGTGGCCAGTAGCGTAAATTTTTTGTGGTCATCGCCAGATATTTCTTCGGCATCAGATTCCCAGGGTCGCCCATGGTGATCCTGGCAAGATCGCATCCTTTGATTCCATCTCATCTCTATAGGGATTGAGCATGGGTGTAACATTTGGCTGGTTCCGCAATTGTCGAAGTCATCAGGCCGTAGATAACCAGGTTCAATTCAATGCCACAAAAGCCCAGGCATCGGTATCGGTCTCCGTAATATATAATAATGATATAATATAAAAATGTCAGGTCAAACAATTCCGCTTTCTGCTTCGATAAGTTTGTAAGGGGTTAAAATGAACACCAATATGTCTTGACAAAATCATGTCGCTTCTCAAAAGCTTGGAACACTGTTCCGAACCAGAAAACTGTACACACCTCAGCAACTTTTGATGCTTTATGAAGCTCAGATCAGACCTTCTTTGGAGAATTTTTCTCGTGTATGGAGCTCCGCCCCTAAACATACCCTGAAGCTGAATTGAGACTCATTAAGAATAATGCCTTTACACCAAATTTATTCAACAGAAACAGTACTTATGTATTAAACATTACAATCAAACATATCTTCTTCAACCATGCGCATTCACTGGACTACATTTGTTTGTTATAATGAAGAGAAAAACGATTATTAAAATTTTCAGTAATAACCAGAAGTTACGTGCAGCAGGTAAAACTATCTCAGTTGAAGAAGGAAGCGGGAAAATATTTGTATCCACAACTGCCAAAAACACGGATGAAATACAATACAAAAGTGTCATAGAATTAGCTTCAAAGAATAAGAGTGTAAGAGCGTCGAATAACTAACTACCTGCGGATTCATTTTATCATCCAGAAATCAATTTTTTATATCCCTAAAAACATTATACAACAGTTCGTTATTTTCGGCAGAGGATACAATAAAATAACATATTAAAAGAGTTTACACAAATACAATAATAACTCCTGGAGAATAAAGTTAGCAAAAAATGGACCTACTTGACAACTTTAAAGTGAGTGCTATAGTTATTAGATAAATATCCAATGTACTATTCTAGTAACTTTATTGTAAAAATTTCACTAAACAGTTCACAAAACTGCAATACGTGTTTCGCTATAAAATAGCTTAAGCAAGCGTTTACTAACGAATGATTTTATCAAACCAATCGCTATAGATAACGGTTACAAGGTAGATATTATTGAATCCATTCTTTCAAAAAAACTGCGGAAACATGTAATTTTTCAGGTCTATTCCACTTCAGTAAACAATAATGAGCAGGATAGGACATTAACATCCTTTCATGAACCCACTAATAACATCGCCCTTTTTTTAAAAAAGGACAGACTGAGACGTGGCATACTGAATAAATAATAATTTGAGCAAATGAATTGAAAACAATACAGAGAGAATATGAATTGACTTGTATTTCTTGCTCGAAACTTTATATTGGCCAAATGGGGAGAAGCTTTTCCCAAAGAATAAAAGAACATATGTGTAGTTTCTTGGATGTAAAGATCAATGCAAAACCATCTTCAGACAGGGGAGCATGAGTTCCGGCAATAATATGAAGTATTACATTTGAAAGAGAAATGTTTAAAACTCAATCTTTTGAAGTGCTTAGAAATCAATAAATCCAAGAATTATGATAATTAATTGAATAATGACCAAATATAATTCTATACTTCTCCTCTTCTAATGTGGATTTTTTTATATAGTTTATTACATTTTTCATTTGAATTTTCAATTAGTTTTCACCTGAACCTAAAGTCATATAATTCAAATTGTACACGTAGGTACATTAGTTAGAATAATTTTCTGTTATATTTGGAAATTTCAATTGATTTTTACCTGAACTCAGGTATAGTTACTAGTCATTATCTAGGAAGAAATTCACATAAAGAAAATTGTTAGTATATGTACATATACAATATATAGCATACAAGAAGTATATCTAAGTTAGTATGGAAAAGCTTGATGAAGTTGTTGTCTAGCAAATCTTTAAACTGTCAAGGGTAAATCTCACAACGATTCTTTTTTAAATTTTTATAAAACAAATAGAAACATGTAATCTAATCAATTAGATTGATCAGTCAAATACCCCAAATCATGCAATGGATTTATGATAAAACTGGTGTTGGATTCATAAACATCGATATGGCATGTTCTGATGTAATATGTTCGTTAAAAATATTTGTTTTATAGCTCCACTAACCATATTGATAGATAGTTTGATTATTCATAGTGAATAGATACTATTTTTGTAATTTGCTTGGGAATAAAATTTGAATACCAAATTCTTCATTATACCTTATAAAGCTATTCGTTAGTGCTGAACTAAAAACTCATTATCATAATTGAATATCACAATAAAAAGTAAGACCTCGTTAATCCTGAGCTCGTACACGTGTCAACTTCTTGACTCAACTTTTTAAACATAATGATATATATCATAACTATATAATCCTTTATGACAGATTGAACTCAGTTTGAACCTGTGTAGATTATTTGCGCTACCAATTGAAATAGATGTCAAAGTGCTAACCCCAAATTAACTGAAATGAAGTGAATAGGGATCAAATGCCCTGCGTTTAACCGCTTTTCCGCAATTTCCGTACCGTGATAAGTCAGTCGGTGCTGATTGGAGTATCTAATGGAATTTCTGAAACGACAAATGAGATATGGCAACCTATTATTACAATTTACAAGAGATATGATCGCTTGGTTAAGTGAAATGATGACTTTGAATGATTTGCAATGAAATGGCGGAGGCCCAGGTTTGAATATTTTGAAATGGAAATATTCTCCACCATGAGTAACGAAATTAAATGGATAATGTTTCTAATTGCTAATGAATTGGTATTGAATTGAACATGCGTCGTGAAGACTGTTGCAGTTTTGATATCTGGGAGAAGTTCTTGTTTTGGATTTAAAAATATGTTGATTTTCAATTTTTCTTGTTACTGATTCTGAAGAGAATAATAATAATAATAATAATATAATAATATATTCATGAATGTAGTTTTTCTAGAACAAATATTGTTTCTTAATTTTATCAGATATTTGATTTGCATGATTTTTATTGAAAACGTGGACTTTTTAGGATTCTCTTTGTTCATTTGCTATAATTAGGCAATCAAAAAACGAGAACAGAAGTAATTCATGTTGATTCATTAATTTAAAATATTTCCCTCAAGTATATTTTATGCTGGACCTTGTCAATAATTCAAACGTTAACTGTATATATGGTATTAATTTGATTTCTTTTTCAATTATTATGTTATTTTATTTGAAATGTCGTACGTACTATTTTCAAAATTCTTTTATCGTTGCAGAGGTCCCGATACTCGTGGAAAAGTTTGGTAAATGTAGGCCAAACAGAACATCCATGCACTTTTTTGGTAAAGAAAGTTTTTGACCTTCTACTTCTCCATCTTGATACAAAAATGTGGGAATCTTCCAAACAAGATAGGAAGCAATCAATTTAAAATTTGACTCTATACAAAGATGTGTATAGTGTTTTTTCTCATAATAATATCCGTATTTGCTACTGAAGAGCTGATAAGGAAAGTGTCTCACGGCAAAATATCGGATGTCTAGCAGTGAGGATGACAGTGTTCCATGTAAGTGAAATTTTTCTTCTTCCATTAATTATATCGTATAGGAATCCTGTGAATGATATCTGATTCGATTTCATACGAATGTTTGGAATAAAAGTGGAATAGAGGAAAGTGCTTTTCGAATAAAAGTATTTCTTGCGTGTCAATCAATGTTTATATGAAAATAGCTGTTTCGAAAGGACATTTTCTTTCAATTTGTGTCTGGAAGTGACTTCTTTGCATGATCTACACATCTTTATATCAAGTTTATTTTTAAAATTATTTGAATCCTTCCTTTCTTTTGTATCAAGATGGAGAAATAGAAGGCCAAACACTTCCTTTCCCAAAAGTTATACACTGTTTCGACCACTCAATTTACGAATATCAAATAGAAAGAATACTCCCCAAGAAAATTTTTGCAAAACCAAGTTTCGACATCCGTCGAATGAGATTGGCTCTGTCCTTCACTGCAGCGTTTACTGTAAGGCAATTAGACCTGTGTCGAGTCGAAGCATGTGCATATGTATTAAAATGTGTGTTAACCAGCCTTTTGGAAATTCCAAAAGACAAAGTTGAGAATTCGGAAAAGTCTGAAATTTACGAAATTAAATGTAAGGACTGCGATGCAAAATATT
>WOGQ01001474.1:0-14407 GCA_015342025.1 Leptinotarsa tumamoca | reverse complement strand
CAGCCTACAATTGAATGTGGCACAAAGCATTCTCAATGCCTTTGTTTGCAGACAATCTAGCTGAAGAAATTGATACAATTACACAGATAGGTCGTAATAATGGTTCCAACGCAGATTCTATCCAGAAGTTAGTCAGGAAACAAAGCCGGAAATTCACTTACAGGTACTCAATCAAGTCAAGTACCTCTATTTCTATTAGTACCTACAGAAATGGTATATAATGGCGAATGTAATGAATCATTGTTAGTTTGAGAATGTCCGTATAGGACAAAACTGCAGTAACGTTAGTTACAAATAAAAGTGGTAAAAAACATAGAAATTTTCATTTCTATTTTCATTATGATCTCCTACCACATAGTAACGACTACATCCATCAATTTACATTGGGATTTGTCGATTTTCAAGAGTTGCATATCTTGGTAGATCAAAAAATTACCTGAATCCTTTGAGCACGGTATCTACACTCTATTAGTGAAAAGCCGCAGTTGACGGCAGACTGAGTACAAGGATTGTACCGGTATTCAGTAAAAAGTCAACATCCTCTAGTTCCTCCAGTGTTGATCTCAAAATTCATAAACTATTTGGCAAACATTTTTTTATGTCCGTGTAAAATTAACGTCTGAACAGGATCATAGTTACGTTTGTATAATGAGTTTCTTCTGGGTCTCTTTTCTACATGGATAACTAGCATAATCAAGAGTTTTTCCATCGACACAGTTTCATTGATATATTCTAAACAGTTTTCCGTCATCGAGTCAAGTGATTTGGTATATTCTTTATCAAACCAGCAAGCAAGCAAGTTCTGTTATTCATTTTTTTGCGATTATATCAGAAATATGTATTGTTTGTTGTTTCCACTTCACTTTCTGCATTGTTATTAAGGACTACGTTAATTTTGTGTTATTGTTTTTGTTCGTATCCACGATTCGAAAACATGGCATTATCCGAACAAATCAAACCAAAAAATAGGGGTGAAGGTACAAAAATTCTCATCCAGTTTAAAATTGGTAGGTTTGTTCAGAACAGGTGTTTTCGTGATTTTGAGTAAAAAAGAAGAAACGTTAACGAAAAGTTATATAACGAATGAATTTTCCCAGTATTGAAATATCTCCGTTATTGTCCAAATAAATATTCCGGGACAACCGAGCTTTGACACACGTAATTTCGTTTTCTCCGTTTCAAGCACTCTCAACAACTGGCAACCGATCGATTCACCAACTTTTTCAGCTTGTGAGTGTCGCCCTTGGATTGAATCGCCAGGGGAACTACCCATAAGAAAAGAAAAACGTCGGACGGAATTCATTTTCCAGACGAGTCAACCACGGACGGAGTTGTTGCGTGAAAAGTATATGCGTCATCCCCTGGCGATAATCGCCATGCCCAGCAGACTTCAAGTAATAGGATGTGATGATATGGAAGAGAATATCCATGCTTTCTCATCTGCGGGAGTCCGTTATAAAGGTCGGTTGAACCATACGCACATTTTTATATCCACAATGAAGTGGCGGGTTTTTGAAAAAGTTTACATTGACTGTAACGTAATATGCATATTTGATACTGACTGATACGTACTCAAAGTTGGAAAGGAATTACCGGCGAACTTTTTAAACTGAAGAAGTTGGAGGATGAGGAGAAATTCTGAAAGAGTCAACAAATCATCAAAATTCAACGAATTCTATACTAGTTCACGATAAATTTGAGTACTAATTATTACAAATATGTGTTTTTTTTGCTGGTTCCATCAAAAACTGAACGACCATGGGGGTTTATTATCTGTCTTATAGATAGTATCACACTTAAGATTAATTCTGGGATTCCCACATTGGATATGTCTGTTCTAAAAGGTGTTTCACACCATTTGGATTCGAGAAAATCGGCGGTGGATGCACATCTTTTCCTGCAGCTGGAGGTGGCATATCTTGATGAGGATCTGGAGGTAATTTTGAATTGGGGTGGAAATGATCAGGCATTGATTCGACTATTCCACTGTTAGTGTTCTTATTTGGCAGAACTCATATCAAGTTTTTCTCCTATCGACAGATCAACACAATACAATAAAAGTTAACGATATAAATGAACAAAAATTCCATAATCAGTAATGAGATATCACAAACTTCCATTTCCATTATATGAGATATTAGAGAAAGCCATTGAAAAAAGGATCAATCGAGTGATTGTCATGAAAGAATAAAAACAAAATACATACAAGAATCATTAGGATGAGGGTCGAGTACAATTCAACTTTTAATGAAAGGAAACCCGAGTTCAAGCTAAAATCGAGTTCCCAATCTCCAACGGAAATTGGATCGGGTTTGTGCAGCGACCAGATTCACAGAGTCATTACTGAAAGATTCTCGGGCGTGAAAAATATATTTCCGCAGAGCTATGCTGGATCAAACACATTTTTTCCCATTTTACAGATGTCAAGGAGTAGTTCTTTCTTAATCGATCAGTTGATTTTTTAATGACTCCTTCATTATTTACGAATTCATCACTACCGAGTGATACAGTGTACTAAAAAATTTTGTGATTGATTAATAAATATACAATAGGGCGACACATATAACAAAAATCTAATTGGAAAAATGGAATAGCATAACAAATACAAAATGTTGATTGCTAACGTTTGATTCAGTTATCGAAATGCCGCTTTTATTCATTCAGTCACTCCTCTGCTTCGCTTGGCAACTGCATCCTCTTCATTCTGGAAAATGCAAGAATTCAGAACAAAAACAAGCTTATTCACGTAACAGCTTGGAATCACTCCGTTGGATTTCAGCCAAGTATGAAAAAGTGCTAATCACCCCTTTCGTTGAAAGATAATTCCTACCAAACGACTGAAAATAAGCTTGGCTTTGACGTTACAAAGCATGGATCCTAGAAACTGTTTACATTCTATCTCAAATGTCGCCGGTTTGACGGAGAATAGTTTATACCAGTGATGTTTGCTGCGAAAGAAAACGAGTGGGGTTTCATTGTTTGTCAACGACCAGTCGACATTTTCAATTAGTGCAGCTATAATCTTTCAATTACAACTTATTCGACGAACACACATTAAGATATTTATAAGAAAACAGCTGTAATGTAAATGAAAGATCAGGCATGGAGAATGTAAACTCATAATATTGACAAATCGTAAGTAAATTTCTGTTCAAGTATATCTATCCATCAGTCATCCAAATTCTGATAAGATAAGTATTTATAACGAACGTTCAAAATCAAAATTGTCAAATTCAACAGTTCGTAGCCAGTAAGACAATTGATCCATGTAACTAGGAGAAAAGACATCTTATATGCATAATATAGGTACTACTTCTTGACGAAAGCTAGAAATAAATACAGTATTTCTGTCACAAAAGTCACAAGTTTCGATATTACCCAAAATCCCCAAGCTTTTGGCGTATTTTTATTCATAGCTAAGAACTGATTATTGTTGTACCATTTCAGCAACTATGATTATAGTAATAATGATCACCTCACCACCAGTTTTATCCTTGAAGAAGCCTAAGATTTGGTCATAAAACCCCAATCAGCAGAAATACAATATTCTTCTCAAGCGCGTTCAACCAACAAAGTTGTTGTTTTCGGGAGATTAAGAAAACTAATTCCTCACTCAGAAATTTTTATCTAACTTTTCGACACACATCAATAATTTCCGGTGATAATTTGCGAAAAATTCTTTCACGAAAAGGTATATAATAGACAGTTTTCCATAAGACTTTCGTCACTGTTCATAATTATTATGCCATATTTTGCTTTATCTAGACTCACTTTCGTTACAGTTACTCAACAAAAATTATCTAGACTCTACAAAAAGCATCCAAAAATCTAGTGTCATATACCGATCATAATAATTTCAGACGATTTTCACTCATTATATGGCCCTTTTTCAAGACATGTTGAAAGACGCCAAATTTTTCTGGCCCTTTTAATCCGATATACTAAAGTCTTGTCGTTCACAAATCAAATTCATGAAATAATCAGTTCTTCTTCAAATTGTATGTTGATCTACTCAATAAGACACACTAAACATTATTCAAATATAAATATGAGCAAGTAGCTTTACTTTACACTGATCAGATATGAATTAGAGTTTTTCCTACCTTTAGAACCTTTAAAAAGAAACAAATTTCTGAGATACATATATTTTGACACTAGAGCAGATTATGATACACTACGAACCACTAATATAAAAAATGAATTCGAAATTCCATCTTTGGGAAATAAGCTTACCCTTTGCATGTTGGTTTTCCTTTACAAAATCATCAACAATATAATAAATTCTCCTACACATCATTTGAAAGCTACTTTTCAGAGAAGCTTTACCTATACCGGCTATTAAATAGTTCAATTTCATTCCTATTCAGACAAAGGACTTAAGTTTGGTAGCCTATAAAAAGTTTATAAAAGAGTCCTCACTATCTACACAGTAAATAATGTAACCAAATATTGGTCGTGCAAACGTAGTATTATCATTTATTTTTGTTATTGATTTATTTTTTTCAATATTGCAATTTATACGACATAAGAGGGTTAGATGTTACATTAGTCGAATACTGCCTAAACCTCGTCTCGTGATATTCAAGCAAGAATTCTTATGTGATAATTTGTAATCTCTACATAATAATGACGATATTATTGTCATCATTAATTTTATATCCCTGAATTTTCATATTCCAACATCTTGTCTTCGGGGTAACCCAACATATTTGTTGAAGTTAGCTATCATTATTGCCGAAATATGAAATATTTATATCACAGATAATCATAGTTTCCACTAGAAACGACGAACAGCTCAGTTACAGTAATTTACACGAAGTAAAATACATATTTCCCTTTTTATACTCACTAACCCGTTTCCTAGCAGGTTCATCATTTCTAAACAAAATTTTGACTAGTTCACGTGCACCTTACTTGAAACTTTCAACGATGCATATATTTGACCTTCTCCTGCATCATTTCCCAACTGCGGAATGCCAGGAATTTCAGTGTTGATGTATTCATAAATTCAGTAGCGACGGTTGCTGCGACATGGTGGAATGGCAATTTTGGCAGACATGTGGTTTAATATGTTTTAACAGTATTCCATTTTGAGGACCGCTTCAATTTGAGAATACTCTGAGCGACATCTACAGCGAAACACAGTTCGACATCAGGTCGCATCTTCAGAAGATTTGTAACAAGGAATTATCGACAAATGTATGGATGCAGTTTGATATCTGTCAAAAATTTCATCAACTTAGTGGTGAGCACCTAGAAAAATTGAAAAAAAACTGTCACTCTTGCAGTAGGGGGGTGGAAGTGACGAATGGATAATCTCTTCCGACAATAAAGAAGGGTCCTTACATGGCTCTGAATTGTATTGCGATTCGCGATGAAAAGTGATCAAAAACTATATCACAAAACTAGAAATAATTCACTGGTGAGTTATTGGTAAACATTTTGTTATTCAGAATTTCATATAATGAATTGTGAGCGTAGGCGTAATCAATCGATGGCAAATAAATCAGTTTCAAGTATTGCATTTCAGTCATCAATTTCATTAAATAAAATCGTTATTGTTCTCCTCTCCATGTTCCTGGAATTACTGAATTATATTGTTTTATGAAACCACCAAAATTCATTATGGAATATCTGTATTGTCCATTCATAAATATAATTAGTTTGACATTCTGATTGAAATTGTCGATTATATTGAAATTTTTGTTTTAATCGTTTGAAAAATATTGAAATTGCTACAATTCACGATGGAAATGCGCAAAACATGGTACACATGAAAATTACTCTGGAGAGCACGATTTTTTCTGTAGTTCTAACTTCATTAAATAGCTTCACAATTCTCACAACGTGAATTGAAATGAAGTGAAAAATATATCTTTCATTCTTCAGAAGACAAAAGTAATACTTTTCTTCTTCTTCATCGTATCATCCTTCGGGTATGTGAAGATTTCTGTTATCATCTTTGTCTGAATCGTTGTTTCTAGCCATTCCAGAATTAAGAACTATCCTTTTTCTGAAAAACATGTTATTTTCACATGTGCTACAACTTCTGCGCTGTTTTAAAAAGGGAAAAAACTTCTATCAAGGTTTTTCTGCAAAGAGACTGCCCTGTACAACAATAATTCGATAATGAATTACGCACCTATACTAGAATTTCATAATAGTACATTCTCATAAAAAGTATTGCATTGAAACGAAAATATTGTTGTCAGGTTGTGATTCTATATATTTCACCATTCTATATACTTTATCTGATGGTAAAATATATACCTACTCCAGAAATTTTCTTTATGAAAAATTGATCACTCCTAAAAATATAACCCTTTCAATTTTTACCTGTCATTTAGTATACTGTGTAAGAATTCTGTGAGTGGTATCTGATTCAACTCCATAGCGAATGTTTGGAACACAAACTGATTAGAAAAGAGTGTTTTTTGTATAGTTCAGTGTTCATAAAAAAGTATTTGTTTTGAAAGTACTTTCCTTTTGTGTTTATATGAAATTATCTGTTTCAGTAGGTCTCTTTCTCTCACTTGTGTCTGAAAGTTACTTCTTTGCATAATCTACACATCTATGTATAGAGTTACTTCTTCTGAAATTGATTGCTTCCTTCCTTCCTTTGGAAGATTCCCACATATTTTTTGTATCAAGACGAAGTATCAAAACGTTTTCCCCAGAAATTAATCACTCCTAGAAATATAACCCCTCCAATTTATCAAAGTATTATTCACTGAGATTCAGAGTTGTCCTTACATCGCAGACAGTATGGCTGAGAGCTGTGGGTCTCCGCTCTCTGCCTCAAAAACGGTCAGGTGTATGGAAACAATTTCCGAGCAGGGTTCGTCGAAAATTTTATGCTTTTCATTTGTTATCATGAATATTAACATCACTGGAGCTATAGAAACCGAAATAATCGTGAAAAACTGATTTTTGTGACCTTTGAATAACTTCCGCCGCAGACATAAAATTCAATGATACTTCTGAGACAACTTTGAGAACACCAAAATGGAGATATATACGATTTACAGCTTACTGTCTCCCATTTCGAGGTGGAACACCTAATATGACTGGACTATGAAACAATCTCGATAAAATATATTGCCAAAGAACTCAACTGAGCAGATCTTCCTTAAAAAATAATTTCCTCAAAATGGTGGCCGATTGGAAGTAGTTACTCACACAGGAGGCTGATATAACGCGATTGGAACATTCATTCGGAAATTAAAAAGCGTCCTTTATATCATCTTCCCATAGTATATTTCCTGACGAGTATATATTTACCAATTATTTTCTTTCATAAATAAAAATATGCTTCAAGACATGAAGGAAATGAGATTACACTTCCCTTCCCAGAGATACAAAAGGAGGTTGATTTATTGGAATATGTTTTGGAGGGTGATTCGAGGGGTAGATTACGCAATTTATAAGCAGCTTAAGAAACCCAGATTCCGGAATGTTTATGTTATGTGCTCATTTCTATCAGCGACATTCCCGATGTGAATTTCTGTGGGATATGGGAAATTCAGAGGTGTTGATAAAGGAAATTATTTGTTGGAGATATATTAATAAAGACAAAGACAGTCTAAGAGAAGGTACATTTTATGGACGTTGAAAATGGGGCATTTTAGTTGAATTGAGTCATCCTGAATAAGTTGTTGATACTGAGAGTGTGAAAATATGAAACAGGTCACCTTCACTTTTTTAGAAAACTGCAATTATGTTTGCAGAAATTGAATGAAAGTATGAAACTAAAAATTTTTCTGTGCGACTCTAACACTTTATAAAACTATCTAGCCATTCTCACGAGTGCTAACGACTTCCTCATTTTTGTTTTGCATTTTTGAATACTTTGGAGATATAATTAGAACATTTGGCTTGTTTTACATCATGATATTGATTGAGATCATCTGAACTGTTGCCAAACTCTAGGATGGATCTCTCAGAAATCCACTCAAAATCTGTACTAACAAGAACTAGGCAAAACTGAAATAATTTCTCTTCATTATCAGTTGAATTACCATATAGGAATCCAATAATTGCTAAACTGTGATTCATTCCACCATAAAACATGAGAAACATTAGAGTTGTAATTCAGAGTTAAATCTGAAGAGTTACCTCCTGAGAAATATGCCTCTCCTTCGTCAAAGTTGTGTTCGTTGTTACAGTCTTAAGCGCAGTCCTTCATACTTGTAATAGGTAATCGGACAGTTTACAGAAGTTTCGAATGTAAACTTTCTCTAGTCGTCAACACATGTTTAATGGAATCATGTCTAGAGAAGATATTAACTGTGCTTCAAGACTACGGATGTGTGCTTGCATTTCAGTAAACTTGACGTGATTCAATATCGTTTGATATGTTCTACCAAATTGGTGAATGTCCAGACAAATTATTCCCAAATTGGTACTTGACAGGAAATTTCACGAAATGTATTCATACCGGATGAAGATATTGTGACTTACATCTCAAGTTCTAGTGTAGACAATTGGTCAGTAGTGCACTGCTATTTGCAATGTGAGGTCCATTTGAAGAGTTTTTTTTTGTTAGTCTGATCTGAATGTGAAGCTTGGTTGAAACCATGTTTTTGATCAGTTGGAAACAGTTCAATTGTGACTAAGTGAACCAAATTCAATAATTCCATTGCAAGTAAAAATTATTTCTGAAAAACAAATAACGGTTTTTGTACTTCCTTGTTTCATTACTTCGAAAATATGGTTTGTCGGATCATTTTTGTGTATGACTCTTCAAGCTTCCTGAAATAATATTTCCTGCAAGTGGCCGTCGTGTGAATGTAAATTTCGCGGGCTACGTACATTTTTTTGTTTTTTTTTATATGTTCAGAGTTTCAGCGGTTTGGCATGTTTGTTGTTAAGAGGCATAAATGTTATAACTATTTTGCGTGTTCGACGATTTTCTGCTATTTAAAGAAATGAATCAAAGAAATTGCATGAAATTTTGTGCAAAAAAATGAAATTGAGTGCTCAAAAACACTTGAAATATTGACAGTGGCATACGGTGTTTGTACTCTGTAGTCATAAATAATTTCTACCGAGAAAGCTACGATGTTAGCGAAATGCGTCTAGAAAAAAAATGTTTGTGTTAATTGTCTAAATATTTCTTTTCCATTATATTCATGAGATGTATTCAAATAAACTAAAGAAACTGATTAAACAACAATAAAAATAAAAACAACAATAAAAATTAATTGGCGCTCCGGGGCGAATTCATTGATTCCAGTGGCGTATTTGCTCTTTCAGCTGCAGGAAAACCCGGAAAAACTTGCAGCACCACATCGTCTGAAGATCTTGATCTGCCAATGTTCTCTCTGTCATAAAATAAAATGTAGGGTGTCTCCAAAGGCTCCAATAGATTCAATACATTGCCAGAACACTTCGTGACATGACTATCGTCAAAATTAAACCAGTCCGTTTCGTCTTTGACCAAGGCGTAATAATGACCAAATTCAACGCCAAAACCACAGTGAAAAAATGACTGCATGAATATTATAATAGTGTTCTGCTAGATTGAAGTGTTCATCTATTTCGATGCGTAAGTGTTTGGTGCTTCCGTCAGAGGTCGAATCATGTTTGTAGATCATCAGTATTATTCTTAGATTAACTGGTGCCTCAGCTATACTTGTTTCCTTATAACAGTCAGTTAGTTTGGCGCATGTTTGGCAATACAGAAGATCATCACCTGTTAAAAATTCCATTTTCAGATGGACTGGTTATTAATTATATTAGGAGACGCTAGATGAAGTTCCAGAAATTCACATACGTTTTTGCTACCTCTTGAACATTTACTACAAAGTAAAAAAGTGAGGATTTTTACAGCAAAATATTTACAAACATAAGACGAGATGGACTGTACGAAATCATCCAATCCTGAGCAGTCAGGAGTGTTGATTCTGCTATTGTTTTGCTCACGAAGAGTATTCAACAAGAACCCCAAGAATTAGGAACAATTCGTTAGGACAACAATCCTCTTGTTGTCCTAACGAGTATCTAGTGTACTTCAAAGTCTCCAGGAAATCGGTTGGAGGGAAAAGTGATACATTCTTACGAAACTGCAGCTGCATGAACAGATGTTTGAGTTTTGGGAATAAGAAGAAAACATTCTCGTTCTCGTTCATCATTAAAACCTCGTTCCTGAAATTCTTCTGGGATACCTCAAGGAACAGCAACATTTGCTGGATGGAAGTTAAAGCAATCTTGGATAGTATTTTAGATTTATGTTTGATCTACATACAGGGTTAGAAGAAAACTAGGATCCTCTCAACAATAATATCGTAACAAATGGAGGCTTCACAATTTTCACAAAATAATTCAAATAGGCGCACCAGCAAAATATGTAGTAGATAATTTTCTACTGGATGTAATGCAGTCATATTCTGTAACTCTTCATAAAACAATATTCTAACATTTCGGTGAATTCGTCCTCCTCAGAAAAGCACTAACATTTGAATAGTGGTGGTCTCTTTAGAGTATTTTATAACCTTCCTTATAATCTTATAATTTTTGAAAATTGATCAGAAAGTGTCTTTGAAAAATATTTTGGCATTTTCTACTTCTACCACAACTGATTTAGTGTTGGTTAATAAACTGTAACAGTTGGGTTGAGAAGTCCGTAGGCTAGCATAGAGCTTGATGTCTGAGAACAAGAAAAAGTCGCTGGGGGTCAGATATCTCACAAACTAATAGTCCAACAGCTGTGAAATTTTTACACGTGTCTTTTGAAGGTTAAGGTTAACTTTGAAGATGTATATCGGCTACTAGATTTTTGGCTGTTTATCTTGATTTTCCTATTTGGATGGTATATATGTATGATTTGGTTACATCACATTATTGAGCTATGAATTGTTGATAAAACAATGTATCGCATTCCAATACAGTATAAGTAAGCAATAATTATGAATGATTCTGTATCTCGATAAGAGGGTCCAGCTCGAACACCAGATTTAAAATCCCTTGGAATTTTCTATGTAGAGAGTTTGAAGTGTATGATTTTCATTCATGAGGAATACAAAACATTACATTTCAAGGCAAATATGAAAGCAGCTTTGACAGCTGCCCGGACCGTTTGAACAAAAAAAAATATGTTTTTCCGTCAACCAGCTGTCGCTTCCCTACTAACGACAACCCTCAGAAGTTGAAACTTGTGCTAGATAAGGATTAACGAGGTCTTAACTTTTAACGTGTGATACCTAACGTGGTGTTAGGAAAGTGTTCGTGTTACTCTTATCTGTATTCATTTATTTTGATTCTTAATCAGGTAATTTGCGAAACAATGAAATGAATGTAACATTTTATGTTGGTTCAACTTTTTCAGACTATGTGATTTGTTACAGAAAGTAATAAAATGTTCAGAATAATTATTCACTAGGTATATTCGAACAGTGTTAGTGTGTGGCGGAAGTATTGAAAAATAATAATGTATTTAATAGAATGTAATGAAAAGGAAAACAACGTATCTTCCATTAATAACATGATTTTGCCATTGTTTCACAGCACTTGAACCTTCCGTGCTTTAGACTTCTGAGGGTTGTTTGTAAGGAAGCTGGTCAACGGTAAAACACATTCTACAGTCATTTTTTTAAATTCTCTGATAGAATTATCTATTCATCATCACCAGAGTGTACTTCGTGACGACACGTGGTGAAACAAATAGGAAACTATCTAACAAAAAGCACAGAGTGTGGTGTTTGCTCGTTGTTATCAACATTATTTATTTGTACAGATAAGGGTTCAGCATTCATTTGGTTTATTGGATAATTCATATGCACCGTTGGACTTGTATGTTTAGTTGAGTTCACACGCAATATGCTTTCTGCTGTGTTCTATGTACTTAGCACCTACTTCCCACTTTATTTCAAAAGCAGAGACAGTAATATGTAAAATTCCTTATATTTCCCAAACAAAATATTCTTCGTAATGCTGACTTACAGTGTACGGCACCGAAAACGAAACAAGCATTGTGATATTTTCACTGAACAGATTACAAAACCATAACATGTGTTTCGCTATAAAAAAGCTTCCTCAGGCGTGTTCACACTGACTGAATTCTACATAATTAGTGCGTTATATGATAATCTGAATCATGAATTATATGATCTTTTATCTACTCAATGACTTATGATTTTACCTGACTACAGGTATAAACTATAATACTTTCGAAGCTTTCCAAAATATACTGAGTTTTGAACCTTTTTTCCGAAAGTAAGAAGTCATGGTAATGGTTAAACAACTCATGTCCTTCAAAATATGGTTTGCAGATGTGGAATTGATCTTCACAGACATAAAACCAATCCTATGTTCTTTTATTCTTTGGGAACAGGTTCTCCCACTTTTTGCCAATATACAGTTTTAGGCAAGAACCACAAGTCAACCATTCATGATATTTGGTTTAGTATTAATAATTTTTGCAACGTTCATGTCTCTCTTGGGGTCTCATTCAATAATGACATATAAACACAATTTTTGTTACAACTATGGACGCGAAACTAAGTCACATTTTGGTTAATTTTGTTATGGTTGACTTGTTATATTTTCTTGAGTGTCCTCCCTCTGCAAATACAACAATATGTAGATGATATAATTCTGGATACACAGGATTGTGGAGACACAGAAATTGTGGAAATCTTCAACATATTTGACCCTTACATACAGTTCATCGAAAATGGATAAGATGAGCGTAGCGTTTCTTTTTTGATATCAAACTCATACGTTCTTCCAATAATATCATTCTCGTTGACTGGTATAGAAAAAAACTATCAGTTATGATAGATACATGTAAATAATGAGCTTATCGTAAGCACAATTACCCAACAAGAAATGTAAATCTAATTAAACTGCAGCAACATCGTACGAGATTGTTTCAAAAATCACCCTCTCTAGCAGGTTCCAAGTTATTCAATTGCCTGCATTCAAATATAAAAAGTATCCCATCAATGTCTACTTTCAAACGGAAAGTTAAAGAATACCTTTCAGAGGGATGTTTTTATTCTATCAATGAGTATTTTGAGTATACTTCCAAATAATTGTGAACAATGTACTGTAATCTCTATGTTATTTATTAACTTCGTATTATACGTCTACATGTTTTTTTTACTTGGCATTTCCTATAAAAAATCTGTTTAAAATCTGTTTTTCCGTTAATCAGCTGTCGCACCCTTACGAACGACTACTCTGAGAAACTTGTGCGATCTAAGGATTAACGAGGTCTTACCTTTTAACGTGTGATTCCCATCAAGGTTGTTAAATGATCATCTCAAAGGAATAAACACATTATTATTACCACGGTCAAGCAAATGAATCAAAATGTTGAAGTATCTGACTCTTCCTTTCACTATAAAAATCTAAAGATTCTGCTTAACATTCCTTCCATCGTTTCTTGGGAGAAACGGATAAATAGTAGAAGAAAACATTTCCTGCAAAATTCCTAAACTGCTAAATTCAAAATGTCTCGGATTGAACTCCCAATCTTGACAATGTTAATAATATCAATAAAAGACAAATAAATAATATTTTTTCAATTGATAGGTTTAGTAGTCCAATAATTTTTCTCTAGAAGGGTTAGTACGGGTGTGAAGTTATCCACATCTACAAAGTACACTGAGAAAAAAATATCGCATTATCATTTTTTCAGTTACCGACTCTGCACACCTACCATTAAACTGTCTGAAGGGGTGAAAATAGGGTGGACATATTTAAAAAAACATGAAAAATCGACTTTGTACACCTACAAAATTGAGATATGTTATTTCTGATGATCTACTTGACAGAAAAAACTTCACGTCATAGTTTTCCAGGCCGTCTGAGGGGGTGAAAATGGGGTGGAAAATATCAAAAAATATCTTAATATGAAAAATCGACTTTGTACACCTACAAAATTGAGATATGCTATTTCTGATGATCTATTCAGCTGAAAAAACTTCACGTTATAGTTTTCCAAGTCGTCTGAGGGGGTGAGAATGTGGTGGAAACTTGAAAAAAATTATATGCTTAAAAATTGAGTTTGTACACCTACAAGATTGATATATGTTATTCCTGACACCCGATTTGACGAAATAAACTTCACGTTATAGTTTTCCAGGCCGTCTGAGGGGGTGAAAATGGGGTTGAAACTTAAAAAAATCATATATCCAAAAATTGAGTTTGTACACCTACAAAATTGAGATATGTTATTTCTGATGATCTATTCAGTTAAAAAACTTCACGTTATAGTTTTCCAGGCCGTCTGAGGAAGTGAAAATGGAGTGGAAACTTGAAAATTGAGTATGTACACCTACAAGATTGTTACAATTGTTTTAAATAATGAATAGTGTAATATATTTTCAAAAATATGCTTTTTACTCTAACTCTAATGTTCTCCTTTGCTTTGATTTTATGGATTATGAAAATCAAGAGGCTG
>WOGQ01001470.1:0-14422 GCA_015342025.1 Leptinotarsa tumamoca | reverse complement strand
ATCTAAAACTGTGATGATGAAGTTCACAATTAGTAAGTGGCCCGAACATTTTGTTATCCATGAAAATGGGGATCTGCCAATTGAATCTTGTACTTCTGTATTAAAATACTCCGTAATTAATATTCTAATAGTGAAAGCTCTCGATCCACACTAGCAAAATTGATAAGTAGTTCATGCAACAACAAATCGTTTTGTTCTTCTGTTATTCATTGAGACACCGTCACTATTAATCTTCAGTAAGTTGAAAGCTTTTCCACACATTTGCTTTACTCGATTTCCAAACCGAAACCTCGACGAATGAACCAACCATTTCCTCACTTCGTATTTTACCGAAAACCAAATATCCAGCGGCCGTTTTCAATCCACACGTACCCTTCTGGGATCCGTGTGGTTCCGACAAATTCATCACCACCGCAGCGTGAATCCTTAAAATATTCCAATTCAATTATAGGATGCGCCTAATTATAAATCTCTCTCATTGAAATGTGGAGCCTCCGATTTCCCGTGTGTATATGTATGCCACCTACGTCGAAAGAGGATTTCTATAGTGACCCCCTTCTGATCGAGTGATAATTACGGAGATGAAGGTGTGTTACTTCAGATTTGATACATCAAAATTGTTATACGAGGGCGGGGCCAAAAGTACTCGCCCCAACAAAGAAAACACAAACATTTTGGAAAAAATGTAATTATTTATAGACTAGAATGGAATAGAATACGTCGAATACGATCAATGATAATCATAATAATAATAAATGGGCTTTATTCATTGACATACATCCCTACTTATATTATCAATGCGAATGTAAGTTTGTTTGTTACGGTTTCACGCGATAACTACTCAACCGATCATCATGAAATTTTGTACACATGTTCTTGGATTATATAGAAGTAACATAGAATACTTTTTATAATTTTTTTTTATGTAAGATAAAAAAATTGTTTGTCAGAAAAATCTCAAAATCTAGCTACTTAAACGTCATATAGTTCTCATATTGATTCATTTCTATTATACTGACACTTTTTTAATGGCATAAATGCCAGCGAAGCCGCGCGTGAAAGCTAGTATGATATAAATTGATTTGAAATCCCTGAAAATATCTGTGAAAAATTGAATAGGTTAGCTGAAAAATAACAATTATATCAAGCAAAAGGAACTGAAATCACAATGAAATAAAATACAAGCAACAACAAAACAAACAAAAAATTGAAATATCACCACGAGATGAAAGTTAAAAAACTATATTAACAAGAAATGACAATTAAGAATCAAAAGATTCCAAACCAAGTAACTTCACGACGTTTCGATTTTTAGTATCCACAATCGTCTTTGGGTGATACCTAATCCGAAGATAATTGTGTTTTTCTTTGTTGTTAGTATTTTATTTCATTGTAATATCAGTTTCTTCTGCTAAATATGACTGTTATTTTTCAGAAAATCTTTTTAATTTTTTACAGATTCTTTCGGGGATTTCAAATCAATTTATATCATATTAGACAACGAAAGTCCAAACTAATGTAATACACCACGAAACATTGCCAACCACCTTCAAACAAACATAAGTTTCACCCCTATGAACTGAAGATATTATATAAATTGACTGAAGATGACTCGGACAAAAAAATGCAGTTTTGTGAATTGATGTCGGAGCATTTGATTGCAAATCGAGAAGTTCTGAAAAAATGAATGTCCGGACAGAAATATTGGAAATCATATTGTTGGTCCCATATATATGGAGAAATATACGATTAGTGAATTATATTTCGAAATTCTTCAAAAACTTATCCACGGTTTCAAGGAACTATGACCAAGAATCGACATGGATTCAAAACTCCTGTTCTTTCACAAAAATACAACCTTTCATCTTTTCAGGTCTGTAAGGTATTGGTTTTATCAGGTATGTGGATTGGTAGCGTGGTCCATTAGAATGACCTGCTAGCTCACTGGATTTGACTCCTCCTAATTTTTTCGCTCGGAGCTTTATCAAATCGAAAGTTTTCATGATCATGTTATCTGAGACAATAAAACAAATTAAAGACATTGTATTGTATGTCTTACCTTCAGCAATTTCATTTAAATTCTGTGGTAACTTTTTTGTAATTCTGTCAGAAGCAACTGAAATAATACTTCTTCAAATTTGAGTACTGTCTTACAAGGGCTATCCATTTCAGTTTCAAGACCACTTTTCCAAAAGTATTTGTATATTGTTATCATTTCGAAAGCACCTAATATGCGAATGACAAGTGCTACCACAAACTATTGAATTTGTATATATACGATTTCAAAAACTGAAGCAAATTTTGATCTTTAGATAATAAAGCTCATTTGGTGCAATGATGTTTTTTTCATATTGTGCTTGGTTAATATTTGTCATCAAACTCTATTTGAAATAACTGAAAATCAACTCTGTGTTGATATATAGTATAGTTTCTTCTTCATAAAAAGCATAGTTTTGATGAAAGTTTGAACCTTATTTTAACTAATGTTAAATGTTATTCACGTGCCTACAGGTGCATATTGTAAACTTGTACTGCCATTTATTGGTTTGCAAATAGTTGATAAAAACAACCTTATATTGACAATTGGAGAAAGCCTAATAAAGACTTGGCATCATTACTCAATAGGTACTGTCAGGAAACTTTTGTTACTGTAAAGTTTGCATACAATAGTGATTATACTGTTCATAAAATAGTTTACATAGATCAAGAGGTAATTAGTCTTCAGTTGTATAGAAAACACGCATCGATAATGTGATTCTGTTGTGGAAAATGGATTTTTGTTAGATCCCTTCCAAACCGGAAGTTGAAATTCTACCCTGAAAAATATCGATTATGAGTATTTAACAAACCACTTCAGTGACAAAGGGATAATTAAAAACAATAGTTTATCTAACAGCTCTTATATTTCTCAAAATCATATGGAATGAAACTTGAAGACCCTTTTTTGAAAGAGAAAAACAGTAAGTATATCTTCCTTATTTATTTTTGATATCCTGTTCGATATTTCAAAACAATAATTTGCGTCTGTGCATCAAGTGCATCAACTCAAGCTGCTCATCCCAACTACCCACTAACATTATTTAGGACGGTTCTTGATGAAGAAAACTGAATTCACATATTTTAATCTTGGAAAATTTCGTTCGATTGTTCGATTGATTGATATTTTATCATAAATACAATGCTTTAATACTTCATTATCCTTCATTTTCACCGGAGTCGAACAAAAAGTTACTATAGTTACTTTATTGGCTGAAGTCAAACCATAGAAGAAACAACCACCAATATTCAGGACAGACAGAAAATTACTTCCTAGCATGTGTTGGAGGATGTAATTTACCGTGCCCAGCTGAAACAAATCAGTTGATAGCAATAAAAACCATGAATGATTCAGAAAATTATATTCTCTTCATTTTGATACAAGAGAAGATAGGTCTCAAAACTTACCTGATTATTTCATTACCAGGATGAGCATGTCCAATGAAACTGAATATTCATTCGATATAGCAATAGTCAAGCAGTCTTATGAAACGCGTATTAAAACTATATTGCCACCATGAATACGCCATATCTATGGGATCGATAGAAAATAATTGAGACTTCCCATGGCGGTCAGTTGCGAAGCCAAACTTTGACATCGATTATCGAGCAAGATTCATCTTTTGTCTTCAATTGCAAGGCAACTTGATGGAACTAGTGTCCAAAACCACACATTAGTATACTTTATTTCAAAGAGGTCTATATGTCAAGAGATTGTTCACATATTCTTCCTGAGTCAGCTCAAGAAATAAATGAACTTTCAAAAAAGAATTCAAAAATATTACATCGAAGAAATGTTATTTTGCATCATGATAACGATTTTCTGGTGCAAATTGATTTATTTGGATATACTTCACGTTCATTTTCATTTATCGTCATATTTCACAGACATTATAATAATTTCCAACTTCACTCTTCAGTGAACATTTCAAAGGAATGGAAAAAAAAACTAATCAAATCTATCATCTCTCCAGATTCAATTTCTCTATTTGAATTTTTCCACTACTACTGTTTCGTCCAGAGTACTAAAAATCCTGGAACAAACACTTCCTTTGACTATAATGGTGTTTACTGTGAAATTTTTAACTACCATTTCAGTTCGGGAGCGTCTTTAGAATTGATAAATTGAATTTTACCTGAAATGAAGCATAAAACGAAAATGTATTAACGATTTCCTAGATTCACGATATATAAACATCAGTATAGACAACTCATTTCACGGTAATTAAAAAAGAACCAACACTATAAAATTAGCCTTTATCTTGATTGAGCTTGAAAAGCTTTAAAGGAATATAATTATATGAATAAAAGATTTTAATTGCTACTTTCTCGTCAGAATGCTGATTGAAAAATAGTAGATAACGAATACTGATAGTTTATCGCTTCATTTTAAAATATTCCATCAAATATTCCAAACAACATGAATCATGTGTAATTATTGATGACGGTGATACAGGTATACAATTATTCTTCAGAAGACAATACTCTTATCTGCAATGGGGATGGAAAGAATATGTGATAAACTGAAAAAAATGTCACCGTTGTCCAAAAGTAAATAATGGAATGATACTTTGAAAAAAATTACGAAAAAATTAAACATTGTTCTTATGAAATCGACATTTTTCCACAAATGTTATTGAAGATAATCATTGAATATGGTCATCAACATATTTTTTCTAGCCACATATCAACAGAAATTCAATATTTTGATATTAGGTCGTCGTTCAAATTTATACACCACTAGATCTATATATACATCTGCTCGACGAAGTTATTCTCGTAGTTTTCTTTTTTCTAATACGAAGCTACTAATATTGAAAAAACCAGTGCTCTGAAGTTTTAAAACTCAATTATGGAGACGAAATAAATTCAATAAAAATGACGATGAAGAATTCATAGTATATTTTTTTAAATTGTGTTTATTTTCAATCTCAGCAAGCTATGATTTGCTCGAAAAAGCTGGATTTAGTTAACAATCAAGTAGGTACGTCTTTGAGAAATCATCATCATAAAAAAATTAACGGGTGGTCGGAGTTGAACGGTTGAAGTGAGACACACTATAGACATAGAAAACGGATGAATAGGTAAAACTTTCGACTCTTACCTCTCAACTCACTTCTAATATTTTTGATAGACGTCGTATCTGAACGATGAATATTGAATATCGTGGGAGCTCTGATAGGGGAGGGACAAAAAATTTAATTTCTAATAAACGATCCTAAATTTCATGAGGTTGTGTGACATGGGAAAAACTTCTGATCAGAAGCTCCCAAAGCTAAAGACCTAACACAAAAGAGATTATTTTCCGCCAAGCTATATTTGTCGTTTCATAAAGTGAGCTTGAGGGATGTAGGACATGCAAATTTGACCAATGCATTTGTGATTCAGCCTAGTACCACCGATGATCCTGTGACGGGTCGAAACAGAGCTGTCTGGTGTTAGATCATGAATGCGTTATTTGGTATCTGTTTCCAACTAGTTGTCTTGTGCTGTCGATCCCGAAGATGTCGTCTTCGTAGGGTCGTAGGGAGATATATCATCGCCATTACTTGATACAGTCCTCATAGTTTAGGCAACAAATTGCAAAACGTGAAAAATAGATATGAAGCCCCTAAAATATGAACAAGGGCTCATACGATTAGAAATGAGCCTTAGAAAAATATGTTAGAAGAATTTCGTAGTAGGTAAAACATTACGATTGTTATGAACAAAATAATCCACGAAAAATGAGGTACCTACCCCGGTTTTCCGTTAACAACATTGAAACTTCAAATATTGTAGGAATAAAACAAAAATATTTCAAAGAGGAGGATATTCCACATAAAAAAAGTCCCGACTCCCGGGAATGTACCTCCATCATTTATAATTTTAATTCGACGCTGGAAATAGGGCTCCGCGCGACTGTTTTACCACAGACGTACTTATAGCCGCTGAAAATATCGTTGAATTTTTTTTTCACATTTATTGTTCATAAAGAAATTTGATAGAAGTCAAAGAATAAGCTCTTTTTTAAAAAAATTGTATCCTCATTTTTCCGTGAAGTTACGTTTTCGTCAAAGAATGAATTATTATCGTATCTCTGCTGTGATGAATAGTTGAATTATATACTATTATTCCATAATAATAGGCACTAAATTGTCTGTATATATAGAATCACAATCTGACAACAATGATATTTCTGAGAATTGAGTGCCTATTATTATGGAATTTTAGTATAGTTTGAATAATGAACCTAAATATATTTCGCTATGTGAAGCTTTTCTTATATGCATACTTAAGAAGAATATGGGATAAAAGTTTGTGAAAGTTCTTCATTTTGTTTGTTATTATTTTTTTCATGAAAAATTTCATACATGTCAAAGCATGAGGGTTAAACATTGTTTTTACAATGTTTCGATTTTCGGGTTTTTCTATTAGCGGCTGACAGTAACTAATTGCGGTTGAAGTTCTTTCACGTCATTTGAAAAAAATGTTTTTGAACAAATAGAGAAACTTCATAGTTGAGAAAAAATGGTTTTTACTATTCTATTGTAATGAAAAAATTATGGAAAACAAGTTTTTTTTGGAAAAAAATTCAAATTATATTTTTTTATTTGCATATTTTAAATAATTGATTAGGAAAAACTTTCTAGGCTGAAAATTATTATTCGTGTTTCCCAATACGATTAAAAAAATCATCCATATCCCAATTGTGTATTAACAAAAAAAATAGGATTATTAATACAATTTTTTCCTGAAAGTTGAAGTATTTCTAAGAACAGTTATATGCAACGAAATATGATAAAAAACGACTGAAATTTAAGAAACTCAACACAAGGCGGACATTTATTAATAAGTATTAATTTTTTTAAGCAAATACATATATCATAAATGATCAATCATAATTATGAATAGTTACAATAGCTAATTTCAAAGACCAATATATTATGTCTGAAGAAGACCTGTATGCCCATCATCACATCTCTAGTCATTTGGAACTCACATCCGTTTGTTACATGACAAATCATTTAACTGCTATCATGTTACATAAGAAAGTAATGAAAACAATGGAAAGAAAGGTGTCTCATTTTATTGCATGTAACTGTTTTTAGAATTACATTTTCTTACATAAGCATAATCCTAAATTGTTTAAAAGTATATTTTTTTGTTAATAAATTATAGATAATTTTTTTTCAAGCGTGTCGAGAAACATATAAGTAATGAGTTTCGAAAGGAAATTATTTTCTTAATTGATTATTTAAAGTATGTAGATTGAAAAATAACATAATCAACAATAAAAAACAATTTCAAATAATTCTTTTCATTCGTTATCTTTTTATAAGTACAGAATAGCAAAAAAAATTAGCTCAACTATAGAATTTATCTCTTTCTTCATAAACAATTTTTTAACGAATGACACAATTAATTACTGTTATTTGTTAATGAAGAAACCTCAAAATCGAAACATTGAAAGAAAATCCCTCATTTTTCCGATATTTATAGAAATATTCACTTGAAATAAATTATAATAAACGAAACGAAAAACATTCATGAACTTTTACCTTGTCAAGTATGCATATAGGAAGAGCTCCACGAAGCGATTTTTTTAGTTTCATTATTTGAACTATTATTCAACTATTCATCAAAGCAGAGATCTGATAATAATATATTAGTAACCATTAGCATAACTTAATGAAAACGCTATTTTCAGCGGCCATGAGTCTGTGATATATGAAACAAGCCGGCAAAGCCCTATTTTCAGCGTTGAATTAAAATTATAAACGATAGGGGTACATTTTCGGAAGTAGATAATAGATAGATAGAAAATTTACCAATTTTATGGTAAATTTTCTTCTCTCTAAGAATTTTTTTGTTTCATTCCTTTAACAGTTATAGCTCTAATAGTATTAAGAAAACACCGTATTACCTCATATTTCGTCGATTATTTTGTTTATAACAATAATAATTTTCAACCCACTGTAAAATATTTTAAATACATTTTTCTAGGGCTCATTTATAATCGAATGAGGCCATGTCCCATATTGTTAGGAGCTTTATATATATTTTTTACGTGTTTCAACTTGTTGCTTAGTTCATCATTAAAAACGAATAAGCTTCGAAGAAGAGGCGTACAATTTTTTGAAAAAATTGGTTTTTGACATGGTAAGATTCAACCGTGACATTTGGGTGCTTCACCTTGTAATATCATCCAGATTGGTACCGATGGACCAATAAGGCGAATGTCTCATTCCGAAACTTTGAATTTCGCCCTTCAAAATGACAATGATCCATGTGAGTGAAATTTTTATACCGTAACTCTTTCATACATTATATTGTATACTTTTCCTTTCGTCCAATTCAATATTCAAATGATAGTAGTTGTTTTGAAAAGACTTTTTTCTTTCAGTTTGTACCCGAAAGAAAGTTTTAAGTGTGACCTATACAACCTTTGTATGAAAAAAAAATGGAGAAGTAGAAAGCCAAAAAGTTTTTTATCAAAAAAGATATATTTCATTGATTTATTGAAATATAGTATATTAGTATAGTAGATTGTTTCTTTCTGAAAAATAATGGTTTCCAATAAAATTAAATTATATCATATTAGTTAAAATATTTACCTGAAAAAATTAAACACTCCAACATTTTTTTGTCTTGAGTTCTATGAACTTCAAAATGATCATGCCTATTTTCGTCTACGAAGGTAATTGTTCATTTCTTGCTTATAAATGGACCGTATCCTCCATCAATGTATCAATGCGAATTGAATGAACAACGGTCGTCATATAAAAAAGTAGGGGAATTTGATTGTGATAGATAGTATAATACCGGTGGCACTTTGGCACGAGACTAATTCTTTCAGTTATAAAACAACGGGAAGCATGCGGTCATCGATACTTATCTCATTATAAATATGAGTTAGCTTATAAAGATAAATAGCGTGGCTTATGTCATGCTGGATGTCATCAGGTTAGGTTCAAATGGTCGTAATGTAGAGTCATGGAATTCCTTTTTCAATTAATTGTAAATCTGGTATAATTTCTTCAATTGTAGTTATTCTGCTGGGCAGAATTACAACAAAAATTTCATTGAATATGACTTCATTCAGTGTCTTTAATCACGTGATAATCTTGATGAAACAGTGTGAATGACGTATTCGTGTTCAGAACTGAAATGAAAAAGTTATGAAAAAGTTTTGTTTCTACCGAGACAGAGTATCACAAACTGCTGGTTTGAAGAATTGTTTTCTGAGTGTCAACGAACGCCCTAATATCTTAAAAACGACAGCAGAATATGAAATCTGCGGCGGCTGAGGTTTATAAAACAAATAGAGAATACTTGGAGCAGTGGTATGAATGCAACATAGAACTAGAAGTGTTTGAATGAGCAAATTCAACATAAGTGTCTACGTGGGAAGAAGTACATAAAGTACTGAATTTACCGATCACGCAAGGGTTTATTAGCAGCAACCAAGATACTAAAGTATTTGACGAGTTTTCACTCATTTCCAACTTTGTGACAGATAAAAAAATTTCTGTCTGGAATGCTGATAACATTTTTATTGAAAACCGTTGGGACTCATTATTCCAGAACTTTCGTACCAACAATCTTAAACAAACTTTTCTACAATTATTGAGTACGTTATGTGTCTGCCTGGAAGTAACTCACCTCTCGAAAGAGTTTTTTCTCAAATGAACAAAATATGGACGAATAATAAAACACAGTTTATTGTCACAGTAATGAAAACTATTTTGATTACGAAAATAAATAGTAATAAATCATTTACTAAGTTCCACATATATCTAAAAAGCAAGATCCGATATTTTGTAACAAATTTTGTCAGCCGACAAATACAAAAATACGACTTAGAAGTCACGCCACTACTGGGGCTCACTAAGTGGTGCTTTGATTGTTTTGTGTTATTCTATCTTCTATGATAAAAACTTGAAAACACTAAACACTTCATTTTCATAATATAACGTCCCGCTCTGGCAAAAAAAAATGAATGTTCCCGTTAGGTATGCAGTCATAAATGAAAGAAAAACAGACGGGAATCTAAAACCGACTCCTGTTTTCAGCCATCATTCTGCTTGGTGGGTCCGTTAGCAAAGTTGGTTAATGATTCCCGGTCGGAATAAGTTTCTCCAATCTAGTTTTTTGTCATTCATGTATGTATACCGCAAATTGAATCTGTTTAAAAAAATTGTTTAAAATCTGTTTTTCCGTTAATTTGCTGTCGCCCCCATACGAACGACAATTCTCAGAAGTTGACCAACTTATACGAGCTAAGTACTAACGAGTTCTTACCTTTTAAAGTGTGATTCCTAACATGTTTCGTTATATATTACAGACGCTAGTTCCTGTTGTATTTTTGACCCACTTCTCATCGCGCTAGCACTACGAAAGTCTAAATTAGAGATTTGAACCGGCCTTCATTCTGTGTAGCAAGGCTTTATAACTTCAGTTTCAGTAACATGCACAAACAATTTAGTTGATGCATTTTGAATTAAATGACTACACCTATATACCATACAACTTTTTTGAACTTTCTTTTTCTCCATACTCCTACAACAGGGACAGATGAATGTAGACAACCAAAAAATAATTGATTTATCACTCCGCTTAGAGAGAAACGTCTGAAACCGATGGCGATTCCTAACCGGCACTGTATTTCACATATCTGGTAACGTCATGCCTCCATTTGCTGAACAGGGTTTTGAAGCTAGTTTCTGAAGTGTCGGATTGACCTCAAGAACTTTTTTCGACAATATTCCCATTTTTTTTCATAATGAATTCTTCTCTTAGTTGACTCTATTTTATCTTACGGTTATAGTTCGTTCTACAAGTGTCCATATTGAATATTTCTTTCAACTTAACTCAGTACAACTTGATAACACAATATTCAGTACGAACACGTTTCATTTATAATTTTGTTTCTGATAATATGTTTGTTTTTCATATAGGACGCAATAGGTGGACAGGTAATATTAGTTACTCAATTGTAGGTAGTTCAAGGGGAATATATTTTTTTATGAAAAACATACCTAATTCAATTTTATTTTCATATTGTGTTCAAACAATTCCTTGAAAATGAATTAATATCTAATAATCAGGCACCGTTAGGCTTTGAAATCCCACTGCGAGGTTTGAAGTCCCAAATAGATCTGTGAGACAACAATAAACATGTTCGTTTCAAGAAAATATTCAAATGAGAAAAATATTTCTAGAATTCCATGTATTCACGTTGTTTTATTATATATTATGGCCTGTAAAATAGTCGAGTAACTCAGCGGAAAGCAAGAAGCTGGTTTACATCATAATAATGTAAATTACTTAATAATATCCTTATAAAATGGGATTATGGCTTGAAGTCACATTAGCTTGTCATTTCATAAGATATCGAAAACTCTGTGTAATTATTCGAATTAAATAATTGCTGAGTAAAGTAATAAATGATAAATAAGAGAATTATAGGTGGTTTCGATACGTCATCAGACAGTCGAAACGTTCCATATAACAAAAACTTGGATAAATACTTCCTGGATGAACTAGTGAATGAAATAAGTAGATAGATTGCCTCTGAAAATTCGTGTTTTTTGTTTGTGTATAAAAAAAGATTGGATGAACTCATTTTGAATTAATAACTTGAATAAATAAGCATTATATCACCACAAAAAACTTGTTCGTCAAAAAATTAAATACTTAAATTTTGTTCATCTCATTAACCAACTTTCACTTCAGGGTTTGATGTTATTTCCTTGTTTGATTTGTTCATGAATAATTATTGTAGCATATATTATACAATATATATTATTGAAGCATGAATAGCTTCTTTCAAATTATTTCAGTTTCTTACATTTGCTTTAATGTAATGTTGAACCACTCCTTAAACACCATATTTTCATGACATTTTAAAAACCATGGCAAGCAGAATGGAAGCAAATTATTTCAGTTTCTTACATTTGCTTTAATATATAACGTCAAACCACTCCTTAAACACCATCTTTTCATGACATTTTAAAAACCATTGCAAGCAGAATGGGAGATTTTAAAATACAAGGAATTTTCATAGAACGATTTTCGAAATAAACATGATTCTGAAATAGTTTTGAACTTGCAGCAAGTAAAAGATTTCAGAGGAAATTTGTTTTGGATGAGAATATGTTATGAAAAAAATGTCAACTGCGTACAACAAACATCTCTGAAATTCCTTCAGACTTTATTAAAAGCATTTTGAAATGTTTCTCATGACTATCAAGAAAAATTCATTGGCATATTGGTTGGGTATAAGCAATAAATCATTCAAATGAAAAAATGTTAGTGATTCTTGTGCTGGATTTACTGGATAAAATGGTTTTCAAGTGATTAGGATAAAGAGTCAAATGAAGTGAGAAATCTTAGGTTGATAGCTTGATAATTAATGTATGGATGATTAGGGTAAAAGTTGTCTATTCTGCACTGTAGAACCAGTATTCAAAAATTTATAGAAGCAGAGAAAATCAGTTCGTAAAGGGAAAATTGTTAGACAGATATAGTTTTCCTATGGCCTGCATCAATTTTTGCAAGAAATTCGAAATAATTTTATATGATCGCATCATGTATTTAGTCACATACCTTGCAGATTTACAGTGAGTGAGACTATTCTACCCTTCTCTATAATCGACTACAATATTTTGTGGTTGTGAAAGCAAGTACTCATTCTCTTTCATTCTGAACTTTGAGGTGGAGCTATATCAACTTCTGGTTTCGAAAACGAAGACTTTTTTCATGTGTATATTTCGAATTCTCTTAGAAATCTGTGTTGGAAAATGAGCTGAGTTCCGACATGTCAAAATTTTCAAATGATTTTTTTTTAAGAAATTTCCCAACAGGCGAAACGTGACTTTTTTAGTTTCAAAACATATCCTCCTGAATTTAATGTATTCAGCAACAAAAAATTTGAATTATTTAGAACAAAGACAGAATATGAAACGAATGATGTCAAAAAGAAAGGTAAATAATTCCAAGATTTATAATGAGTCTGTTCATTCAAATCCAGGTATATTTCTAGAATGGCAATGAAAGTCTTTATTCCCATAGACATATGAGGAACTGATAACAGTATCCCGTTTCACGATACTAGAGTCATAAGAACTGAATAGGATACTTTGATAACTGAATGTTAAAAAGTCCATATGCAGTAATAAAATCATCAATATAAGAATGTAAGCTTTCATGACTGGCGTCAATGTTTTGGTTGGTTTCCGGGTTTTGCCGTGGTCTTCTTTGGTTATAATCTCCAAACTTTTCGACTACAATTGCGGCAGTCATCTTCAGTAGTGTGGTCGAAGTACCCTTCTTAGCGGGTCAACTGAAACTGTTCGGCTGAAACTGTTCAGTTGACATGTCAAGAAGAGTACTTCAATTTAAAGGGTTGACATTTTTCACTTTCGCCAATAATGCAGCTGAAATGGTAATTCAATATTTACTCTTGTTGATGTAATGTATTACTGACAGGATGTCATAAGTACATATTTCAGCATGGGACTCCATGAATGTGGATTGCTTTTATCTGACCCAGGCATATTCTCGTATCCCGAAACAAATAATTTGAGACAATTAAAACAATTAAATTTTCATTGTATTCCTCAAACAGGATGATATGAATCTCAACTATATTTTTCCATACTAGTATTCATATTCTTGACGTTCTTGAAGCAATTGAATCAATCGTGTGTGAGATAGCGTAGACGGCACTTCACCAAGCGAACACATTGGTGACGATCATGGTGAAAATACGGTCAAAGGGGCTCTTCCAAAAGACTTTGAAGTCTTTTGTTGAAACCGAAATTTGAAGAAATTATGGTGATGATCATGATGAAAAAGTCCTGATAAACGTAGTTCTCCCAATGAGAAAGTTTTGTACAGTGAAGTTCGAGGTGTACTGAGTTGAATTTCGAAAAGGAGTTCAAGTCCGTCGCTCTTTTCTGGAAGGCTCTTTCCTGAAAGGAATCCTGCAGCTTCAGGTAATTCTTAGGAGCGGATCTCCATACAAGAGGACAATACTCCAAAGAAGGTCTGCTCTGAGCTTTATGAAGCATCAAAGGTTGCTGAGGTGTGTACAGTTTTTTGGTTCGAAACAATGTTCCGAACTCTTGAGAAGCCGCCTTTGCAATTCCATCGACATGATTGTGTCAAGATATATTGGTGTCCATTTTAACCCCCAACAAACTTATCGAAGCAGAAAGCGAAATTGTCTGACCTAACATATTACATCCGGTTCATAGACATTTATCTTTCTGGAAAAAAATACTGCTCGGGTTTTCATGGCATTGAATTGAATCTGATTATTTCCACCCCAATTCAATATCACCTCTAGGTCCTCATTAAGATATGCAAACTCCTGCTGTCGATGAAGATGTGCATTCTC
>WOGQ01001469.1:0-14427 GCA_015342025.1 Leptinotarsa tumamoca | reverse complement strand
CCTTGATGCACTTGCTATCAGCATGTCCAACATATGCGGTCTCGGCCTATATCCATCAACATAACGCGGCCCTAAGAGTGCTATATTACCATCTACTGCACTCTTACGGTATTGACCAGACACCGGTGTTACCCTACGCTCCAGGGGATATTGAATCTGTTGTGTAGAACGAGAAGTGCCGAATTTATTGGAACCATTCGTTCTCCACCCTCAGGCTCATACAAGCTAATATGTCTAATGCAGTCTTTCTCGACCACCAGAGCAAGACTATATTTGTCGTGGAATTTTCAGCTCCTGGTGAGACGAATATCATCCGAAAACAGGAGGAAAAACGGATAAAATATAGAGATTTTCTCTTCGAACTCCGCAGACTCTATCCAGAACACTCTGTCAAGATGGGTTTCAGATTATTGGAGTCCTTGGTGGAATGATGCCCTCTCTACTCTTGAATCTTGAAAGCATACCGGCTTGCCGCACTAAGACAGAAATCTTAGCCGAACAGATGCAGAAGGCTGTCATTCTTGGCTCACTGCGCTTGCTCAGGACACATGATTCTCGGAACCAATTATCACTTACCCCACGGTGTGGGGAGTGGTCGTTGGTTGATAATGCTGGCGCCCCCTCCCAAATGTATCGGGGCTTCGGGGGATAGGGTCTGACCAGCGCATACTACGGCAAACATAATAATAATAATACTATCGACTTTTTTTTGAAACATCATAATAAATATCAGGGAGACTTTCGCTAACTTTATTCATACACTTAACCTAACTATTTAAAGTACCAAAAATTATATCTAGAAAAATGCTTAGAAAAATAATGTATGATGAAAAAAAGAAAATAATTAGTATGGAACTAGAAACAGAAAAACACAGGATAACGAATGTATATACTTAAAGCATTTTCAATTTTTCTTTACGTTTTCTTTCGAAGGTAGGTTTTGAATAATGTAGCAAATCTTTCATTATGACAATAAACAGTTCGAAATAAGAAGGGCTCGAAAAATCAGAAGAATGACTAGGAATGTTATAGATAATGATTTGATCTTAGGTTCGACATATGGAGTTTCAACCTTTTTATCGATTTTTTGGATAATGGTGAATATGTTTTTGAGCTTCATATTGTGTAAATGATATTGCAAAAACTATAATTTCTGAAGACATAAATGCCCAATAAAGATTTGACAAATTGTTAAATTTCCGGAACTCTGATATGGAACGACAGTAAGAGTTTCAGACAGTTGAATTGTACACTGATTGACCAAATCACAAAAGAGTCCATTGATGGAATCCCCATAATTGAATTTCGATAGAATAATGATCCACAAAGCACTTTTAAGTATTTGAACGAAGACTTTTTCATCTGGAAAAAGTATTTTCATGATATGATTTTTTCAAGAGGTCGCTAACGTGTTCACTGAATTTGAGATCCTCATGAAATGTAACACCTGAGCTTCCTGTTGTATAAACTGGTTTGAGAATGACATTGTAACTCCATGTGCTCTTTAACATAGTGTCTGAGCTTTTTGCCTCTAGAATATGGAATATTTATGTGCATACAGAACATATAGATTTAAAATCTTCATTTATTAATTTTTTGAGACATCGATTCAAGTGTTTACAGGAAACAAAGTGCCAAAAGGACAATAGGTGTTCTAGGCCTCCTGGTTTCATAATATACTCATAATGATTAGCTGATTAGGACAATTAGTGTTTTTGGGACAAACGCAGTTTTGGGAAAACACCTTTTGTCTACTATGAATCTCTTTAGTTTTCAGCAGGGGAGCAGCATCTTCCTTACCCGATTGCCGAGTGAATTTTTTTAATTCAAAGAATTTTGTAATTCGTCGAGTTGTTTAAGCGAACATGATCCACCGTTGATAAACAATTCGGATCAATATATGAGCAAAGGGGTTCAAAGACGAAGATAGCTGACTCATAAGGAGAATCTTCTCATTGACTCATCACGGTTCAAATCTAAGAAGAGTCGTATTTTCTCGGGTAATTTTCTCAAACCTCTTCATACATCCATTTCATGACATCGACAATGGAATACTAAAGAGAGCGAATTCAGGAAAATAATTATATTGTCAGCTGTTGTAGAATTGGCCGCGGTGGTAGTGCGCCCGACTCACGATCGGAAAGCCTTGGGTTCGATTCCCGCCTCGACAAGATATTTTTGTCGAGAGAATTTATCTGGTTGAAGCTGGGATGATTCTGCAACCGTGTTAGGAATCACACGTTAAAAGGTGAGACCTCGTTAGTTCTTAGCACGCACAAGTTTCTCAACTTCTGAGAGTTGTCGTTCGTATAGGGGCGACAGTTGATTAACGGAAAAACAGATTTAAACAGAAGCTCCACAAATTAATGGCAGCTAAAATAGAAATGGATTGAAAATATCAGTAAGAATGAACGGTATCTAAAATAAAAACACAATTTCTCTATTCAGAAGTTCGGGATTTTTCCTTCACTTCATTTGAGAATAACAGATCATTTGATGAGTCATTGCATGAATAAAGATTGAAAATTTCAGTGTCGTTTTTATTTTGTAATGATGATTTGGAAAATATGTCTAGAAGTAAGGATTCGAACTTGTTTAGTAACTGATAATGATTCAGGCATAGTCAATCAATGAACTCTGTTATAGTTTTTTACCCATTAACATTGTGTCACTAGTAACGCATCTAAACATTTCATTATGTTACAGATATAGTCAGTTGAAGTTTGAAGTATTATTATGATAATTTCCCTAAAAAAGTGAATAAGAGATAATACAATATATAGGCCTCACTTATAAAAATATTCAAGTATTTCTTATATTTGGTATGATTATGAATGAAATAGCGAATGTTGAAAATGTCCTATGTAAAAAGTAATCCAGTTTTCGTTATATGACTTTTCTACCGTTTCGTTCTACCATAACTCCATCCTGGAATTGGAACATGTCCCCTAAATAACAGATAAATATGACATAAATGAAACATTCGAACCGTTCACCGATCAGATAAAACACCGAATGGAAATTGAGTTCTCTGGTGTCTTTATTTATATGAGTTTCGCATATCATGTTTTTTTCGGTATCGGTAGCAGATGTATTTGCTAACATGGAAATCAGAAAGAGAATGGAAAATGAAGAACTTTGATGCTAGAATTACGTAATCACAGTATTTAACCCCAACAAGTGTGATTGATTTTGTTTTGTTCAGTTTTCTTCATTTAGCCAACTACAAAAATACGTACTGTGTGCCCACGTTTCCAAAATGTATTGGGGAAAAACATTCACGACTATACATATAGTCACTTACTCTTCAACTAACCCCCAGTAAATGAAGAACGTCAATTATAAAATAGGCTCTAAAATACATTTTTTCCTACCTCGCGTCGCCTCATCAGTAAAATAACTCTTACTGCCATAATTCACCTATCCGACTCAAGGTAATAACCATACCATTGCAATTAGCCGAGTTTCAACAGAGAAAGTCAAGAATGAGCCTGACGATCCACAAGTGTATTATGCAGAATTCATCAGGCTCGCAAAACTTGCAGTACCCGAAAATTATTGAGATTCCTTGACCAACTCTGCCACTACTCACCTCACCATATTTAATCAGGTTAGAATCAAGATGGCGTAGGTTACATTCAATTTGTTTCTCCATCTCACAAAAGTCACTAATTTAAGACCACACCCTCATTGGAATGCGTACAACACGCAAAATCTTGCAAAAAAATTTTATTTTTCGGCACAAAGTTTTTATGAATACTGAAATTTCAGCCGTATTTCAGCCTTATAGATATGGTTTTGTCAAAATGAAAAAATATTGAATTTTCAGTTTATCTTCTACAGTTTGGCTTCTAATATGTGTAAATTCATTTCAATTGAATGGATAGCGTGAAAATAATACTCCACAATTAACATTACAGTACTTCACAATTTACATTAAATGTTAGTGTTGTGTGAATTATGAAGTAATATTTTCACCCTACCCATTCAATTTTTAATTACATACACCTGACCAAAGTTTCGGTGGGATTCAAATTTATAACAGATGAATAAATGAAAATTCTAAAACAATGTTTTTCTAGCAGAATGTTATTGACTCGACCTATTGAAGAAACCAATGAGAAAATGGTGAAGGTGAAAAGTGAATTATCAGAGAATAGATCTATGTTAATCGAGAGTTGGATCTTTTAAACGAGTATTTTTACAAAAATGGTATACTGCTGACTGGCTAAACTATATTTGACGAGGAAATTATTGGAAGAAAAGTTCCTAGATTATTTTTAAATGCAAAGGACAGGTGAAAGTAAAATCTACTGAACTTTGTAATTAACATTTTCAAAAAAATACAAGAAACTGAAAGGAGCTTATACACACAGTAAAAAACAATACAATTTTAATAACACTTCATTAATGGATATTCAACTATATCGAAAATAGTACAAACAGTTCCAATTCAAAATCCTCAGTTGTTTACAACAAGACATTCATATCGAATTGATCCACGGGGCACGTAAATCAAGCTAATCCACTGAATTACACCCCGTATGTTCTTGTGAAATATGAAATGGAATTCAGATAGGCTATCAAAATAGCTAACCAAGCGATATAATATCGACATTATGCTCGCACATGAGCCATTAATCATGAGCGCCCATTATCTATCTTACGATGCCACCGTCAACCTATAATACCCTCTATAAAATATAATAAGTTCAGACCGGAATGGATCTGTTGTAGCTATTGTGGGGAATAACCGCCTTTGTGTTGAAGTTTCGATGACAACACTTAATGGGCCAGTGTTTTCTGGAAAATTTCCAGTTATAAGGTTATAAGACATTCGGTGGTATTAAAAATTTTTAGAATTTTAAATCAATAACATAAAATTTCATTCTTACATATATAAATTTTAATAATATTTATTGATACCTAAATATATGTACCTCAATATGATGACTAGATACATAACTCACACATAATTTACCATTTACGAAGTACCTATAATTCACGCAGTTAACGTTGAACAGCAGACCACTTACTACTACATACAGTTCAACCACACGTGAAAATTGCTCCAAGTAAAGGAGTGCACTTCCACCTTCAATCGGCAGTATTTGCTGCGAATAGAAAAACTCTGACCACGAAGTATTTACTGTTATTAAAACTGGTCTATATACTAATGAGAAATATTACCATGAATTTTACAGAAATAAAGACAACATTGAATACTCTTTTCCTAACTACTGCATGGATGTGCACTTGTAACTATTCACTAGTATCCAATAATGAAAGTGGGGTTATGTTACGTCCCACCTCAAAAAATTATTTCAGGCCGTTCGGCAGACCAGGACTTATCAACCGGTAGCCTAAATATTCGGTTCTGGAATATGACACAATCAGAAAAGTTAGAGGCAAGATAGCAATGTGGCGGTATCAATTATTTGTATACTGTTGATACTATCGTACGTTCCAAGTGAACAAACGAACTAAGGAATATCTTGTTGTATTGTTTCGAGTATAGTACATCCGCGAGTAGAAAGTATATGACAGAAATGTACACATTCCAGTATGAAGTACAGTCAGAGCTTCGTTGTGGAATTATGTTACTTTTATCTTTTTAGGTCAGGCCATGTGTAGCTCTTACCTAACACGCCAACAAAGTAGCAGAAGCAGCATCAGTTCTACTTCCTGCTGGCGGGGCTGAACAAGAATAGACGCACGATGCCGGAACAACTAGCTTGATTGGATGTAGAAAAACACAATAGAAGGGCAAGTCGTAGACAACAACATTTTACACCTACCTACCCACCTATCTTGAAGTCGCATTGATATTTTTAATAAATATGTGATCTTTGAAACTAGACGATAAAAAAATTGCTGCTACAAATATGTTCACTATTCCAACCTCACTTTTTTTTAAGTAGAGAAGTATCTTTATGGTCCGCGACAATGAATATCAGAGACTGAAGTGATTGTTCATAGAGTGGTCGACAAATTTTACTTTGATTTTGTTACTAACAACATCACCAAAACTCTATGACCTATTCTGTTACATATGAATAAGTCGATGCAAAGTATCTTCTTCGAGAATATTGAAGACCATGTCTCATCCTTCAACTAACGTAACCTAGTAATGGGCATACAGGTTTATAACACCAACCTCAAGGCCTGTCACGAGTCAGCCGAGACTCTAATACATTCCCAGAATATGTGGTCTCAGCTTTCAGCTATCGAGTCAAATTTATTCCATCCAACGCGGCCTTCGAGTGCTTTATTACCACCTTCGGCACTCCTCCTGTATTAACGAGACACCGTTGTTGCCTTATATTCCAGGGGATATTGAATTCTTCGAATATATTAGAACTATCCATTATCCGCTCTCAGGCTGATACAAGCTAATGTACTTGAATTAGACCTCCTTGATCACCAATGCAAGAATATTTGTTAGGTGATTATTTTTGTAGGTTGATACGTTATTGCTTGACACACTGTTCAATTTAGGTCAATCTACATAGGTTGTATCCCTGAATACACATTCGTAACCAGTTTTTTTTCACAGTCACATAGTCAAACTCATGATTTTAAAAATTGGAACATGAATGTTTAGCAGTACATCATCCAGTATATCAGAATCAATAGTCTACATCTTAAGTACATATTGATGGGGAAGCCATCGTTAAAATAATAGCTCAGATCGAAACAAAACCCCTGAGCCACATTGCACGAAGAATCCGAATGGATATTTTCTAATTTTGCACCACAAGCAAGCAATCTAATCGAATGGCTCTCTAAGTTCGTGGAGTTACTGTAAGTATCGGTGAAACTTCAGTTAAGTTCCGCACTCATATGACTGAGACGTGACAATATTATAAGGAATTGAATGGACTGAAAGTTATAGAAGCAAGAAGGGTTAGTACAGCCGGACTCAACGTTCTGAAATTTAACTGATTTCCAGTTTTTATTGAAATTTAGTGGGTGTTTCTAAATCAGGGATTTTGGAAATATTGAAAAATGAAAAAATTGTGATATTGGTACCAACATAAAAAATCTTTCTGCCTCATAGCTAAAGTTGTAAAATACAAAAGACTGCAAAAAAGTATAGTTAGAGCATGAATTCAAATAGTTCTTGAATTGAGGAAAATACGAAAAGTAGGTATTACGAAATAGAAATTTTGGAAAAAATTCAGAATTTTTCCAAAATTTCACCAAGGGAGAAATCAATGGAAAATGTTATTGAAATTATTCAATTAGTAGACCGGCCATTCCTAAATAGATTAATAATATGTTCGATAAAAAATTAGGGAGAACAGATATCATATGTAAAACCTAACTTTTTGAAATAGTGTGGAAGATATTTTCTGTGTTTTTTGTCCGTGGTCTGCCGGTTTTTATGCCTGACGTTTCGTTACTACTTCAGTAAACGTTATCAAAGACGATGTGGTCTCTTCACCATCGTGCCATACCACGAACGTGTCATCAACATAGCGCAGCCAACAATACGGTTTCAAGACCGCTCGTTCTAAGCTGCTTGAAGAGCAAGTGGCCGTGAAACCATATTGTTGGCTGCGCTATGTTGATGACCCGTTCGTTGGGGAAGAAACACTAGACAAATTTCAATTATATCCTAAATTTCTCGACCCAAAAATTAAATTCACAATGGAACGACACTCTAGCCACCTTGGATGTTCTTGTGAACAGACGTTAAGATGGTACATTGGGCCACCGAGTGTATAGAAAACCAACGCATACAGACAAATACCCGAATAAAAACTCTAACCACCAGCCACGACAAAATATAGGGGTAATTAAAACGTTGGTTGAGAGCACGACGTATTTGTGAACCTGGAAGTCTTTCTGAGGCCCTCAATCACCTGAAAAATGCCTGCAAATGGAATGAGTACAGCGAAAGAGAATTCCAGCGGACCATACGACCCAGGAGAGAGAATGGCAGAGTAACCTCAGGCAAGGCTGGTCAAGGACAAAGCTTTCCTTCCCTTTTTTAAAAATGTTACGGACCGGATTTGGTGAATCTTAGAGAAACACGATGTGAAACCAATATTTTTGCCAACAAAAACTAATCAAAGTCTAAGATCAGACAAGGACCCAAGGGAACCTTCAGCTACACCCGGGGTATATCGGATTTCTTGAAGCTGCGGGTTGGTCTACAGTGGAACCACGAAAAGAGGACAAACCGACAAATCAGTTGTAGCCGAACATGCTCTCAACAAAAAAGGCACTCACATTATCTCATTCGAAGAGATAGTAATACTCCATGGAACTCAAAATTACTATCCAAGATTATATAGAGATACATTAGCAATACAAAAACCAGGAATTATTTCAATAGAAAAGAAAAAGCACTGAACAACAATGAAGTCTGGTTACTTAGCCTTAGAGGTACACAAACAAGGTCAGGTTACCCAATTAAGAGAAACCAAGCCAAGCCCACCATATAAAACCAGAGTCAAATACCGCGTTTGGAACGGAAACAACACCTCGAGCACTAACTAGGACACTGCGACTGTTATCACACCTTTGATAATGTCTACCGCAGTAGTAGACGAAACGTCAGGTATAAGGACCGGCAGACCACGGCCAAAAAAAAAAACGAAAAATTGTTATCTCCGCCTGTAAAAGTTTACATTATTTCTTGAAATACTTCATGAAAAATTCAAAAATGGAATCTTATTCTCGAAAACAAACTATCTGAATTGATATAATGTTTGTGGAATTGAAATATTGAAAAATTCAATTCAAAACGTGGCATTCGATTAGAGGGGTAGACGCATTTTGAAAATGTTTTTCCATCAATTTTCCTCGACAAACCTTTTGGTATTTTCGAAAAATTCTAAGCTATTTGATAATTGAGATGAATATTCAAAGCAGAAATTTGACGCGATTTCATAAACTCATAAAAAAAAACTAAATATAAACCTTCGAAATGCTATAGGAAATATTCGATAACTTTAATCTAGCAAAATCATAGGATGAGGATTTTATGCTCTGAAGCCAACCGGAAACAGAACTGAAAAATATTGAATAACTTCTTTGGGAAATGTTATCAAATAACAGTTGTAAATTCCATCTCGCGGGTTGTTATAGTTTTTCCACGAAATTATTATCTACCTAACTGTCTTCATCATACATCATACATACTCTCCGAAACACACCTACCTCCAGTTGGGTGTTCCACAAGGTTCCGATCGGATGTCATGAAAATTGCAAAAAGTTTAGCTCCATGAGAAAATACATGGGATTTTGGGCCAGGATCAAGCTTGCTCATCTACAGATTTGAATTTCCCGGTGTACGTGCGGTAGCTTCTGATTGGTCGAATGTATGACGGCAAAAGTTGAAAAGTGGGTTCTGAAAGTCTGAGGCCCAATTCACACAGAATGGACGTCTGGCAGAGACGAGGCGCAGACCTTTGTCTCTTCCGTGTGAACTGGGCCTGAGGTCCAAAAATGCCAGAATGAAACTGCTCAAACTTGCACGTGTTTTTTGATTTTCAAAGTGTAGATTTCAAACCTAAGTGCCATGAATGATTTGCACTCCATAACTTCTTTTGTGGATATCTAGTTAATATGATAATAATATTTATTCACAGAATAACAACAAAATATTTAGGACATGAATGAAGTAATCGAATAAATATGAAAACTTCCACAGAAAAATAGTTGAAATTATTTTTCGAAATAAAAATTTAAACTAATTGTTTATAGGACATCGGAGATGTCAATAGATCATTTTTTGATAAATAAGGATATACTTCTGAGTATATTATGAATATGAACTCAACAAAGTGGTTTGAACGAGTGAATTATATAAATTTTTTCAGAGATAATTTCCAACTATTATATTTTCATTTTTGGGTATATGTGTGGAACAGTTTGTGAATCACAGAACGGTCAATTGTAAGTATCCAAATATCCAGTTATTTTGAAGTTTGGTTATAAGTAGTTGATTTCTGAGATAAATATAATTTCTTGAAGGAATTTCTATTTCTAAGGCTATGAGAATCTAAATTACAAGCAAATTGGTATTTCTTACGTTGAAATATCAAATTCCACCAAACATTAAACTTGTCAAGAAAAAAACATTCGCTAAAGCGTTAATATTAATCTTGCCGGAGTTTGTTAGGGTTTATGAAAATGATTTATGAAGTAAAACGCTCGCTATAAAAATGAAGCTTTCTGCTTCGCAAGACTAATGGCAGATTTAAAATGTCCATGTAATTGATATACTGTTACCATGTACAAACTCGAAAAGTATCTCAAGTACTTTCATGTTACGTTGCACTAATAAGTTCACGTCATGACAGACATAAATAGCCTGGACAGAAGGAAAATCAAATGACTACTCTCTTTAAATTTAGTAAATATAAATGACATAATCGCTTTTCTTCCATGTTATGAAATATTCCAATTCATGGTAAAAAATAAAGCAATTCTTCAGTTTCCAAGGTTCACTTTTTTAATTTACTCAAAACCAGAATTCGAAAATGTGCCCTGATCAGGGAATATTCTAACGACATCTAAATAGTTCATATCATCATCTCCTAGTGCCAACTTGGTTGGCATTATGATAAGTTTATTACTACCTTATTTATAACATATAAACTACATAGAAACTACATAGATTTTTTCCAAATATTTCTCAATGACTGATTCAATTTGTTTTAAAAAATTGTAGAGAAATCATTTCACAATTATTGGTGTTTTTAGGCAATTACTATTGGTTTTAAATTTGAATTTTGAAAAATCCGACCCATTGACATTGATAGTAGGTATTGTCAGAAATGACAACTCATGAAAGCCGAAACTTATGCCAGCTGAGAATTAACGAGGTTGAACTTTTCAACATACAGTTTCTATTCGGGAAATTAAACCTAATATGAAAAAGTAAAAAAAAAATCACACAAAAATGCTGCAATTTTAAGTCTTCATCGGTTTGAGTAACTATGGAGTTGCACACTGCAATTCAGTGAGTCATAATTTGGCAACTTTCCCTGGTAAAATTTGGTAATTGGCAGAAACTTCACCTGATGCATGAATGTATTCACTAATAGCATATTTCAGTTATACAGTGTTTATGATTTATTGTTGTATTCATAGAACTCATTTATCATTTTAAATTGACCGTAAGAACATTAATATCATTTACAGGTGCCACTTATTTCACATCGGACTGCATGCTCAAAATGATATTAGTTAGATAGGCTATCCTGGCTATCAAAAACTGATTGGCATTTTCCGTTGCAACATAGCAAAATTTAATTGATTATATGCTCGAAGATTAAGATGGATTAAAATCGCTGAATATTGTATTTATTTGAAAAACTAGCCTTAGGGAATGAAAATAGTGAAGCCGGGATAGGCGTTGGAAGCCGAGATTTTTGCTTATTCGCTGGCTGCCTCAAAACAATCCTCTCATTATGAATAACGAACCGGGGCACAGTGGAGCCTGCCTGGTTACCTAGATGGGCACTGCAGCCTGTGAGGGTGTTATGTACCTTCATTCATTTGGTTTGTTCGGTTTTGAAATTTAGTCTCCTGGACTGTCACGCGCAAACGCCGTTGTAAGAACTGTTCTGGTTTTTCTAGGACACGTTCTAATCCGAAAGTTTATTGTTCCTGTTCCATATTTTTGATTGTTAAAAACTATATGAAAGCGTCCGTAAACGTTCATGCTTTCCAAGATGAACTATTGCGGATTAATGTGAACTGTTCGCTGTAGGCATGCGCTTTTCTAAATGCTACTGAGAGACATTACATCATATTAGTGAGGTTAGGATAATTCTTGCAATACATTTATTTTTAATTTCAAAATTGGAATTATAGAAAGTGATGCTTGTGAATTTTGCGCATATCATACATTGTTGGGATGGTGTTCCTTGTTATAACTTGACAATATTTTAAAAATTTTAAAAATTTTGGAGAAAAATCTTCCTGGAATCTTTTGAAAAGATGCCATCACTTTCGTCTCATCTTGAAAATCGTAGAAGTTGATGGTTGATATAAAGATTTTAACTCCATTTTTTTAGCTGTGGAGAATTCATTGCCATTTTCAAAATTGCCATATTTGAGGACATATTTGAAATAGCAGGTTTGCAATCCAATTGACTAAAAAATTTGGACTTTTATGATAATTCTCAATTTTGCCTTGATTGCCTCGAATTCTTGAGCAATTCTGAAAAAATATATTCATATCTTGGAAATCTCTGAATACAACCCGAGGCAAAACTATGTTTTGTGCGTATTAGAGGTGTTTTCTGGAGTTTAATCATATTCGAGCGTGTATTCAAAAACGATTCGTAGTGACGTCATTAATAATAAGATTCGCCAGAATGGAGTGATTCAATTTTTGTCAGATGTCAATTTCAATGATAAAAACAAACTTTTGTATTTGTGCATACAATAATTTCTCAGCTTTATCTTGTACATCCTCACACAAAGTATTTGATAAAAAGTCTTCAGCACTTTATAAACTATAACGATCAAAATAAAGCAGAAACTGATAACTGACGTAAGGTTACGTCAAATTCTATTTCGAAACCAACCTCACGCTAGTTTTGATTACTACTTACATTCAAAAAAATTTCCACTCGACTTTATTTCCTCCAATTTTGCCAAAAATATACAACTTTATTATAGAACTTTCAATCCAGTGGGTTATTGAATGATTAGAGAAGCCCAGTGTGGTTTCTTATCAAGGCAGACCATTAGAATCATGAAAATTTTCCTGATATTTCAAAAGTATGATTTAAAGTGCATGGAAAAATGGATACTTGGATCCAACAATGGATCGCATTTCATATTTCCCTCCTAATCACATGGGTTTTGGATTATTGTTTGCTGGTAATTTACTTGAAGCTGAAACGATTTTGTAATCAGACAACTCCAAAAGGGGACTTTATGGGGACTGTGTGAAGCTGGTGAAGATCTAAAATATTTCGAAAATCTGTGATTGAAAACTACAGAAAAGACAATTAGTAATACAATTCTGAGAGATGAACCGTACCCACTTATTCTGAATACAAATGATTCGAAACTAAAACTTGAAAAGAAAACTGTTTTTGCTTTTGTAAAATGCAACAAACTAACACGTTCTAAAATCAAACAACATTCAAGAACAAATCATATCACACAGTTTCTATACAATCAACATATGTGTTACCATGAGTCGAACATTCAGTTGTTAAATTAAACGTCTGTCATAAACGAAGCTTTCAAGATGATTACAAAACACTGAGTAACCATGACAAGTAGCGATGCGACATTAAACCAGCTTGAAATGATATTAGAAGTAGCAAGAAGTTGCGAACTGAATTGTAATATGGTTTTGTGGCTAATGTATTTCTTCATGATTATCATGAAGAGTATTTGCGAAGATTATAGCCATAATGAGAATACTTGGGATTACTTATTTTCGAGATGGAATTTCAGGTATGTTCAGAATTAGAGATGCGCCCAATAGTGGTTTCACCTAATACCGAATACTATTCGGTTTAACCTTCACCGATCTCATATTCGGCCGAATTATTTGGTTTGAATATTGAATTGAGATTTAAAAATGAATGTTGATATATGGTTTAAAAAGAAATGTTGATTTATTTGAGGTTAACAAAAGGTTTATTTTAGGTTTAAAAATAAATGTTGATTTAATTGAAGTTCAAAAATAAATATGGGTTTGATTTGAGGTTCAAAAATTAATGTTGATTCGTGTACTGTTCAATGGAAACTACGGTTTGTTTGCAAAAACAACTTTATTAAATCTGCTGAGTGGCAGGAGCATGTACAGTGAGAGGCGCGCCCTAGACTCGGTATTCAGGTGCGCGCGCCGTTTGAACTAATAGTAAATAACATATACATAGTGTTTTAAGTATACTACATTACAATTTGAAGTCTGATTGCTTCATTTTATCAGCTTTACTCAACACATTCCTCATAAGATTTTTGTGACTCATGATATAACATATTACATAAGGAATTTTGTCTTTTAGTTCTATAAAGTGTCGTGTAGCAAAAAATATAAATACTCAAACTAAATATCTGTGTCACCTGCGGAAAGGGAGTTAAGTGCAAAAATCACAGTTTCGGAAAAACGCAATTGAATATTTCATAATTTTTTCAGAATCTACACAATGATAAAATTCCAGTTGTGATGCTTTGAAATTTTGGTAGTACTTTTTATGGAAATGTTATCGTTTTTTTTGTCAATTATAGCATCTATTTTTACGAATTTTTTAAAATTATCTGTACTTAGTGCGTTTTACACTAATTCCATCAGTGTAAAATGTGTTAAGTGCTTAATAGTTCCTCAAGATGTTGGCAATTTTATGCCATATTTACCCTGTTAGAGCTTAAGGAAATGATATGTAAACAATAAATTTTACTTTTTTCATAAATTTCTTCATTGAAACACAACAGCTA
>WOGQ01001468.1:0-14428 GCA_015342025.1 Leptinotarsa tumamoca | reverse complement strand
TCACCTTACTATTACATAAGGAGCAGAGCACATACTTTGTACCTGCTGTTTTTAGAGTTCGTCAGAGCCGTACTGTTACCATCTGACCTGAAAGACCATACAAACTAATCGGCTTCGTTGAGAAGCTGGTCTTATTTGTTTGAGTGTGAATAGGTGTGAGCCACAATAAACCCTCGGGGGTTGCGGTGGAGGGTTGAATAGACCCACTCACTTTGGACCTAACTTAACCTAACCTAATACAATTCTGATCGAAGGGTATTATTCAAGCCTCATATTCTAAATACCACATTTTTTGCTAATATAATGTTAGGATTCTTATTAAGGAATGGTAGGAAATTTTAAGGTTCATCAACTCGTAACATTGTTGTTAAACTTTATGTACGGAGCAAATCAGAAAATGAATATTGAGATGGTATTTGCCCAATATAACCCAAACTTATAGCCTAATAACAATAACATAAGTTTTTTAGGCAAAAATACCGTTGAATTTATCATTACTGAATAGAACATATGCAAAAGTATATTACTGTAATCGTGCTACAACAGACATATTAAAAAGATCACCAGTTGCGGTCTTTTCTTCTAATTTTAACTTAAACGTTCTGAGTTTATAGTGATATTCACTTTTTATAATTTTTTTTTCTTTCTTGAGGTTTCAGTAAATGCCAGGGGACTATTTAGTTAAACTCTTTGGTATATGTCGGCAATGTTTATTGATTTCTGCAGGACAACTGTAATATATAAATGAGTGATTACATATCATTTGATATCATTTCCTATTTACTTTCGTGACGTTAACTGAAAAAATGGATTTATATGAAAACCAAAAAATCATAAATGAAATCAAATGATGCAACTGACTGTCATATTTTTAAATCAGGGGGAAAATTTTGAATATAGGGTGATGTAAGTTTTTCATTTTGTTTTTGCAAAATGAATGTATACATTTCACTGAGATTATTGAGATTTGATCTTTTATTTGTCGCTTGCTCTTCGTTATCCATCTCAGCCATTCCTGAAAATAATCTTGTCGTATGTAAAATTTCAGTATTATCATAATCCATATTATGGTCATACTGAATAACATGATCTGCCAAATCACATAATTTAAGTTTTCTCCTACAGTCACTCTTATGAGAGATGATACAAATATTCAATGTTCTGAATGTCTGACCAATATATATGACTTTTCACAGTTTTTACAAGGAATTTTGTGAATTGTATTTGAGTTATTTTTGATTTCCATAGGAGTTTCGCTTTTGCGATATAAACTTTATATGGTCATAATATTTTTCAAAATTTTGATGTTTTGATTATCTAATACACTAATCCATTTATGAGTCAGTTCTTGCTTATACGGTAGGGGTCTGAATGTGACTATAGTTTGATTATTTGCAGTATTATTATGTGGAATTTGTGATGAGCTGGGAGATATATTATCTGAAGGGCTAAATAATAATTTGTTAACTGAAAGAGATGAATAGAAGTATATCTGCTGCTGAAAATCAATAAGTAGTAATAGACTTACTTACCAAGTATCATTCATACCATCCAATGAAAATGAAAATGAATACAGTCAAATCTCTCAAGACTAGAATTAAAAGACTTTCAGATTCAAATTCATATCAGAAATATCTCAAATAATTTGATGAATACTATTTCATTGGACATAGTACGCAAAAAGAGCGAACCATATTTCTGTATTTTCGCCCATCATCAGTATGGTACAACCAAGTGCAAGGATGGGCAACACTTGGTTGCCAAAAATAAGGTACCAATGCCATCCGCAGAAGAAAGCCGTTTAGATCTTGTGTGTATACTAGTAAAATTATCACGGAGGCAGCTATAGCTACCTGGGTGCCATCCGAATCCAGTATCTTGATATAACTTCATATCCATTATGGAATTGAATTTAAAGATGAGTTACTTATTCATTTATATTTTTCAGTGCATTCTCAAATTCAAATCGTTGAAAATTTTGTATTTTCATGGAAACTGCATATCAGATTTGGATCAAGTATTCAAGTTGAGGTCTCTAGAACAACTGAGGAGTGTCACATTTCATGGGAATCCTATAGCAAATCATCCACGATACCGTAGCTATGTCATTACGGTTTTATCACAGGTGAGATTCAGAATGGCATTGTGAATGAATATTTTTCCTTAGTATTTTTCATACTGGTAATATCATTTCCCCAATATACTTTTTAGGTTTATAGTAAAGCATGTCCATATTTTCCAAAAACGATAGGAACTCGAGTTTACCCGGGTAATCTTGTAAACGGTAATCAGCTAAATTCTGGCAAAATTGCCTTCCTCAGAATCTATTGAAATACTTTCCCAACACCAGAACAAGAATTACAGTCCCACGACGCGCGTTTCGTTAATCAAATTAGTGTCCTCGGGAGATTATTATGAGTCATAATGATTCATAGTGAGTCATAATGATCTGCTGAGGAGGCTAAGTTGGTTAGCGAAACGCGCGTCGAGATACCATGATTTTTGTTCTGGTGTTGGGAAGGTGTTTTCAATAGATTCATTTTACGCCAGAGGTTCCACTGCGAACTATCAACTTTTTCAGACCCAAAACTTGGTTCCTAGTAATCGAGGAAGGGGTCCCCACACTCGACCCGCTTGGAGGGGCCAGAGGCAAGGTGGTGGGGCCCATAACGATTATTTGCCTACCGATGACAACCCTGGCATTGAGAACGGACGCTTTGAGTGGACGCATAATAATAATATGAATTTTCAGTACAAGGATCAGTCAATAACAATTTGAACAATCTGAACAAATTCAGGAAACCCACAAAGGACACCCTGTGCGTGGGTATTACTGTTTTATTCACAATATTTACATTATACATCAGAACAGTGAGAGTTAAATGGATTTGACAATTCAGGTTATGAAAATGTAAAGATGTGGAAATCGTTAATGTTAGAAATGTTAAAATGTAAAAATATAATCATGTAAGAATGACCTAAGATATAATTTTATGCATTGCTACGAGAGTCGTGAGCCCGCGCGAATAGGGAACATGGCAAGAATGCATGCTCTGTAGTGTGAAATTACTATCTTTGGCGAAAGGCTATATAACTCTTTCCCAGCCTGCTAACGGAGTTGGAGAAATAACAGTTCTACCACTCGTTGGCACACCTGGAGAGGAAATTCGCCACCAATGGAGACGATCATAACACTTAGGGCGCTCCACAGAATTGAGTCCCTGAAGTCACAAGACTTGGCTTATTTGGATGCAGAGGTTCGTAGTGTTCTCACAGAAGAGGCTGACATCTGTCAAATTACCACCGCCGTGTACAGTTGTACACGCGTTGTCCAACCGCTATCCGAATCGAAACGACGAAATCCCATCCTTGCGGTTCGAAAGATTGAACGGCGTGTACGTGTACACAAGATGGGGGCTAAGATCACGTCGGCGAGACAACACGCATCTCATATCTAATGTGTGATGGATTACTGGGTGGCTAACAGGCCTTTCACGCCTGCAGTGAGGCGAATAGTCGCCAAACTACGACATATCCATTACACTTTGAACCAAGGAGTGCTGCTGACCACCAAACGGCAATGCCTTGATGGGATATGAATGCTAGTGGCTGCTGAGAAGTCACTAGTAAGGCTTCTCGCTTATTCCAAGAGCCTTCAAGTGTTGTTACAAGCCGCCGATCGCTGATCAGGTGGAATCATTTTGAAAGGATATCTATGAACACCCGTATCCACTTTACTTAGACACTCCAGCCCTAGCGCTGTTCGAAGCTTTCAGCAGAGAACTCATCTTGCATTTGCTCAGAGACGTTGCGGTACCCGACAAAATAGTGAGATGCCTTGAACAACTGATATCACTCTGGTGGACTCGCTTCACCATAACATCTGGTTGAACCAGAGTCCAAACAGGGTGGGCCACTTTCAGAAGGAGTTTATTTCAGGGCGATTCCCTCAGTTTCCTTCTCTTCTGCATCTCACTATTGTTATTATCCGTTGCGCTCAAAAATACTCGAGGGTATAAATATTCCCTCGAGTGGCACTTTTGAAAATCGGAAGCACAAGGTCACCCATTTGTTTCATTTGGATGAACTAAAACTGCGTACCTCTGGCGAGAAGGATCTCCGTCAGTCCTTGAAAATGGTGGAAGAGTACACGCATGCTATCGGTAGGAAAGTCGGGATAGACAAATGTGCAATGGTCCATCTCGAAAGAGGACGATGCGGGGACTACGGAGACGATGTGCACCTCGTAAATGGAAGCATCTTACACTATCTGGATGCCTGAGAGACAGTTACCTCGGGGTGGAACAACGCCACTTACAAGAGGCAACAGTAGTGAAAAACTCACACTGTAGCAAGTATCAGCACAAACTTCGACAGATCTGGGAAGAACAGAGTTGCTGCAACAAATATGCTTGCCGTTCCAATCGTACTCTTCGTATTGAAGTGTTACCTGGAAGAGCTATATATCAACTCGACGTAAAGACCCAAAAATGATGCATTTCCATAGGAGATTCCATCCTATATCGTCCGGTCCCCGGTTGTACTTCCCCCGACAACAGGAAGGCCGTGGTCTTTTGAGTTTCTATATGATGGAGTATCTCATGTAAATATATAAATATGGGTATACACTGATCAATATTATAGAAGGAGAGAACCGAATTGAAACAAATACCTATCCCTCCAAATTCTTCTTGAAACTAAGTTGTGGTCTTGATTTCAATTCGATGGTAGTCGATTATATAAGCGTTCAATGTTATAAGAAAAAGAGCCTCGAAAAAGAGAGGTTTTATGTTTAGGTTCAGTCAAAAGATGTTTAAATCTCAAATTTAGGTTATGTACATCGGTACTGAAGGACAATTTAGTGAATAGGTAAGCAGATTTTCCAGTAGATATGACCTTATGGTAATGTTATCCATACATGTCCTCTCTTTTGCATATCAACTTCTGTTTGATCGATAATGTTCATATAATATTGAAGATAGTAGATCACGTACTTGAAATGTATTGATATCCCCACTTTCTATTTCCAGAGAGGTTTTGTTCGTTGCGTTTTGGAAAAACTGTCCAGTGAAAATCTCATAATGAAGTGTTTCTTGAATACGCTATGGATTTCCATCAAGTATCAGCCGATTCCATCAGACATCATATGATAATCATCAAATTGACTGTCTGATTTATCCGGCTGTGAAAGCCTACATACCGCGTGATCAATCATTAAATTGCAGAAACTCTCGGAAATATCGAAAAAACTTTGATTTAACAATATTATATTAACAATATCAATCAAAAAATTGCTGTGTTCCCAAAACTTAACTGACTCTGTCTGTCAGCGTTTACGGGATCCCCATGAATAGACTCGAATTTGAATACCCTGTTCTTTGATCTAGAGACGATGAAGGTATATTTAGATCCTGAAGTATTATTTGGAGATATTTGAATAGAAAGTATCACTGTGACTGACTGAAATCGAGATTACTAATCCAGTTTTTTCATATATGTGAAAAGCCAAAACACATTTGGTCTAACTTATTCAAAGCGAATCGATGACTTTCAAATCTTGAACCGGAACTTTCAAAGAAATTCTCGATAGTTTATTGACTAAGTAGGTATACAAATGTGCAATTATTGGAAATTCTTGAGGAGTAAATGATATCTTCGTGTTGTCAAAGCTGGAATATATTCTTTGAGTTTGATTCCTTCTATGCTTTTCGCACAGCTTTTTCTTTCGAAGGAAATTTCAAGTTATATCACAATCAATCTACTTCACCTCCTTGAGATGCCAGTTTAGTTGGTAAAACGCATGTCGAAAAACGAATTACAGTTCTGATTTTGTTAGGGAACAGTACTTGTATAGGAGTTACTCTATGTCAAAAGTTTCATTTAACCTTTTCATCATTCAAAACGTTAAAGTATGATGCACTTGGTGGTGTTTCTATATTGGTTGATTTTGAAGGTTCCTATATTCAGAAACCATTTCAGTACTGGTTTTGGTCATTTTGATTCAGGGCCGCTGGACCTACTCACAATTTCATGTCCAGGTTACCCTGCCATCTGTTTAATACCGTTATTGATTGGCACAACTACTTTCATATAGCCGAATTCAGGTGATAAGTTGACACAAATCCATAAATGGATGGTTACCATATGTTACACGTTGAAGTTAACTTAATCTAAGCAAAATTGAGAATTGGTCACTTCAATTGGATAACTTCACTGTCCGCAGAAATTCAGGGACAGAGTTTACCATTTTGAATTTTATTCAGGGATCGTCTCTCTTTCAATTTCTCATATCATATATGTTATTTCTCTGCAGATTGCTAATTTGGATTTCATGCCAGTAGTTAAGAATGAAAAGTTGCATCCTGCACCTAGAGAAGCTGTTAAGAAACTGAAGAAGAAACCGAAGACTAACACATCAAAATCAAATAACGATGGTTTCAGTTCAGATAAGTAATTTTTATAGGTTTATACTTTAAATGATTTCTATGTTTACACATACTATTATATAAATAACTGAATATACGTGATACAATTCGATATTGACTATTGACTATACTGACTATATTTGTGGGATTAGATTTGTACGAAGTACTTCAGAATAAATTCTCCAAGAAGCGGTTATTTGAGCTGCTTGAAGCATATTCTGGTTATTAAATTCATATTCTTCGAGAATTTTGCACCACCTTATGAGCAGCATGGTAAATAAAACTCTCCTTCAAAACTTCAGAGAAAGTCTGAATCAATAATATGTTCTTTAGAAAAAATCCATCCAACGCATACACATGTGGTGGTAATTATAAAATAATTGACCATAGCAATTTTTCTCAAAATACTCTAAATGAAGGCATCCCCCTTTTCTTTTGAACGAGACAAGATATACTGATCTTACAAAGTTTGCATCAAATATTTTATACTTTCCAATAGGAAAAATTAGTGATATCACGTTTCAAATGTCTTTCATTTCTTTATCTAATTATGTTTTTTTTTATATCAAACCAGCCGTTCTTGAGTGATTATCATTTATATACTATTTTCAATAATCAGCAAATGAACGATAAATATCATATTTTCAATGAATATTTTATCAAAACTCACTTCCGTTCCCAATGAATGTTCTGAATATCTACCATTCACCTTCAGACTAAAATATACGTATACTGACAAATTAATTTCTCACATTAAATTTGTATGGAGTAATTTGGTTCCAAGATAATATGTGACTGCAATAGCTTTGAAAATACTTAGAAATATTTAGAACGACAAACGTGCGATACATGCAGTTAAGAGTGTATCAAGAGTTGTCGTTGAGAAAAGTAACAACAGTTCATATATCATCTGTGGTGCAATACAATAGTTACAGAAGATTTCTCTTTAACACTCATCCCAATTTTATAAGAAATATTTTATTTCCATAAAATATGTTTTACTGTCGACCAGTTTATATCTATTATTCACTTGTTGAGCAGTGTATGAAATGTCAAACGCTGACAATTTCACTAGTGGCGGGTAATTATGGATGCTCAGGGGTCCTAAAAAATAAAACTGTGAGACACAAACATCAAAAGTTCCGACAAGAGTGACACTATTGGTTTTAGCTATACTGCGCTTTGACATTCCATTCACAGAAGTGCAAAGCGCACACCAATGTTTGCATTTGGAAACTTTTGTATTTTTCTTGGAGAAAATAATTCTTTGAATAACACGTATTATATTGCATTCAGTGTTAGTTACCATACCATGAAATTTTATATGTATATTCGGTAGGTCTGAGATTAGGTTTCAATCTATTTTTCATGCTCCTAAGTGAAGAAGTTGTTCCCCCCGAGACTTTTTTTGATTTTTTCAGAAAAATGTTTTTGTTTTATTTTTTTATAATATGGCACCAAAAATACATATAACCCTCAATTTTCACCCTTATATCACCAACCCCTATTTCAAATATCCATTTTAGTAATTTAATCATTTTTAACCCTGATCATAGGTCACTTATTCCCACCAGGCGTCTACCGGTGTCACTCCTCACCACCGACATAACTTATAACGGTTATGTCGATGCTCCCCACTCAGTAAACAGCACGGAGTAGGGATGAGAAAGATGCCGGTCTCCTGTCTCTTCCATCCAATAAGCCTTTTCTCACTGCCTACACTACACAGTTTTCGGTCACTATTATTGTTTACTCATTTAACGTAGATACAGTTTGCGATGCCACCGAAGCTGTGAATTATCCAACAGAGATTTTGAACTCATTGGATTTGCCAGGCATGCCACCACAAAATTTACAACTGAGGGTTAGATCGCTCCGTAATTTGATTCCACCACGACTGTGCAAAGTCACTCGAGTATAACCCCCAATTCTTATACTTCTATCACCAACTCCTACTTTTAATAGCCACTTTAGTAATTTATCATTTTTACCCTGATCATAGATCAGTTATTCCCGCCAGACGTCTACCGGTGTCACTTCTCACTCAGTAAACAGCAAGGACGAAATAGGAATGAGCACGAAGCCGTCTCCTTTCTCCTTTGCAGAAGAAGCCTTCTCTCACTGACTGCACAGTTTTCAGCCACTATTATTGTTTATCCATCGAGCGTAGATATAATTTGTGATGCCACCGAAGCTGTGAATTATCCAACAGAAAATTTGAACTCATCGGATTTCCCAGGCATGTCACCATACATAATTTACTACTGAAGGTTAGATCGCTCCGTAATTTGAATCCCCCACGACTGTGCAAAGTCACTCGATTATTCATTAAAACATTAATGAAAAAAGTTGCCGTTGCCATTGATATCACGAATCCATATCATAACTACAAATGTGCTAATTCATTTTAAACGTGTGCAAATTCTAATTAGATTGGCATTTGCAATGACTATTAATAAGTCCCTAGGCCAAATAATGTCCGTTTGTGGCTTGGATTTGAGCACGTCATGTTTTTCACGGGGACAATTATACGCGGCATGCTCTCAAGTAGCCATTTCGTTTATGTTAGCTGAACATCGACTAACGAAAAATATTGTACAAATTATAGCATTAAGGAATTAATATTATTTGTAAGTGTCATTGTTCTTATGGAAATAATGTATGTGGTAAAACAACGTTTGCCGAATCAGCTAGTAATAATATACTATTTCACCTCTTCTTCCTGGTTTCCATTTACTGTTCTCGATATGACTTTAAAATTTTCCGCTCAAACTACCCATTTAAAATGATTAAATGGCCAAGGTCATGGAAATCTGGTCAAATCATTGTCATGCAATAATATCTTCAAGCCTAAGTCACAGTGTAATATGTGCCTAAGTGCAAGGACCGTTATATAACACAGGATAGCCAGATCCCTATACCAGCAACGTTGTCGTGCGTGAACCGAGTCCCCACTACTTTATGACATCACCGCGGACCCGTAGCCGTTGGAATATCGCGGTGTGTGACTGTGAACGCGATGAGACACGTTGTTAAGTGACGGTTTTTGTGTTTATACTTCTTCGTGCATCTAGTAAATGAAAGAATTTTTTTACAATAAACATGCCAGGACGTCGTTGCGCTGTTTTTGGTTGTAACAACTGCCGTGTGTCCACAAAACTTACCGGAAAAGACATTGTTTACCACAACTTTCCTAAAGCAAATGATTTCGTATCGGGTACTGTACGAAAAGAATGGATAAGACGCTGCAAAAGAGCGGATAAATGGAATCCTGATACCAGTCAAATTTGTTCCGTTCATTTTACTAGCAATGATTACGAAAGAGACCTGAGAAACGAATTATTAGGATTGCCTGTAAGGAAACTGCTTAAAAAAAGTGCTGTACCTAGTTTAAATCTGCCCCAAACCTGTACAACATATGTACCAAAAAATTCATCGCGAGAGGCAAGGTATTTAAAAAAGGAAAAGGTGACACGTCACAAAGAAGAAATGGATAAGATTTTCGAAAAGGAGCCAGAAGCTACTTCAGTCGACTTGAACCTTACCATTTCAAGTGAACCATCCTCATTAGCAGGTTCATCTCACATCATCAGCAACGCTTTAATTGCATCAGAAAATAATATATCCATTCAGTATGAAAAGCTCCGCGAAAATTACTCTAAATTATGCAAAAAAATGGAAAGTATGAAGCGAAGATTGAATTTACAAAGAAAACAGCTTGTTTATTATAAAATGAAAAGTAAGAAAAAAAAATCTCCTCAGAAAGAAGAGGCCCTAAATGCATTGAAAAAACTTTTGACAGATAATCAAATTGCCATTCTTCTAAACAAAAAGAAACGCGTGAATTGGACTACAGAAGAGATTGCTGTTGCTTTTACTCTTCGTTATCTTAGCAGAAAATGTTATGTATTTTTGCGAACTAAACTAAATTTTCCTTTACCAGCATTGTCCACTTTAAGGAGTTGGGCATCAAAAATTACTATAAAGCCAGGCTTATTGAAAGATGTGCTAACTTTTTTGAAAGTAGCTGGAGAAAATATGTCGATCATGGAACAATATGTAGTAATTTCCTTCGACGAAGTAAAGGTTAAATCTACTTTAGAATATGATGTTGGCGAAGATCAAGTTCTAGGCAACTACAATTTAATGCAAGTGTGTATGGTTCGGAGCCTTTTTTCCACTTGGAAGCAGCCTATTTATATAGGCTTCGACCAAAAAATGACGAAGGATATATTAATGAACATTATTACACAATTGCATAAAATATCATACCAGTGTGTGGCAATTGTCAGCGACTGTGGAAGCAGTAATGTTGGCTTGTGGAAAGATTTATCTGTTGATATAAATAAGACCTATTTCAACCATCCACAGACGGAAAAAAATATATATGTTTTTGCGGATGCTCCACATTTGCTTAAACTCATCCGTAATTGGCTTTTGGACAGAGGATTTGTTCTAGACAGTGACGGAAATATTAAAATATGTAAACAACCGTTGGAAAATTTAATAGAGTTAACTGATACAGAGGTAAATTCCTGTTACAAAATTTCGCAAAAACATATTACTGTTGAAAAAAGTAAACGACAAAACGTAAGACTAGCAGCCGAATTATTGTCCCGCAATACAGCACAGGCTCTGTTACGATACAAACCTGGCCCCGACAAAAAACTTGCTGAAGACCTTGGCATGTTTATAAACGATGTTAATTCTTGGTTTGATATTTTCAACAGTCATGTAAAAACACCACCTGATCCCAATCGTTTGAAAGCTCCTTATGGAATTTATTTAAATGAACAAGAACACCATTTAGATAAAGTTAAAACTATGCTACTTGACATGAGAGCCGAAGGAAAACAATGTTTACAAACATTTCAGAAAGGGATGATAATGTCCATTGAATCTTTAAAGTTACTGTACCGGGATATCACAGCCGAATGTAAAGATGTACATTACATCTGTACTCACAAACTCAATCAGGATTGCCTTGAAAATTTTTTTCCCAACTACGGTGCCGAGGCCCAAATGAACACCCGTCACCATTAGAAGCCATGAAAAGAATAAGGATGATTATCTTAGGAAAAAATCCTGGTATTTTAGAGGCTCGGGTAATAAAAAACATTTTATTTTTTATTGCTTCAATGTGCATGTTAACTTTTGTTTTCAAGGTAAACACACAAGAAACGGTTCCTGAGGAGTATATGGTCGCTAGAGTTTTGGAACAAGCTAAGGTTTTTGTCGAGTTACCTCAAGAAGACGCATGTAATAGCACCTCTAATGGCACAGTAACTCAAAGTAGTAGCAGTGGAAGTTCGTTTTCAACATCTGACATTTCAGGAACTTCCGATACAAAATCACCAGAAACTACAGATGATGCTTTTGAGTATATTGCTGGTTTTATAGCAAAGAAATTTAAAACGACTCATCCACAACTAGGTGATTTTACTTATAAGATTAAATCTGATTTTTCTCCCAATATACCATCATGGGTACAGCAGCTTTCATTTGGGGGTCTTATTAAACCCTCAAGTGAATTTTTAAATAAAATTAAACAGTGGAACAAGCACTTTGAAATTTACCATGGCGACAACAAACTAAGGAGAGAGCCAATGGTTGTCAAAAAATTATCTTTAAAAATTAAAAAAAGAGAAAGTTTACCTTTTGATATAATCAAACTCTTCTGTAAACTGAGGACTGTTATTCGTATAAATTATTTAAACACAAAACAGTTTTTAGACAGTCAGTTAAAAAGGGCAGGTAAACGCAAGATTTGCAGTACCCCAAATTCTGACGTGAAACGGAAATTAGCTAAAAAAATGAAAAAAACTATTATGTAATAATTCTTAAAATTATTATTTATATTTTTAATGTTTAAAAATAATCATTACATAGTAATAGGTATGTAAATGTAGTTAACTTCTTTATTACAATTTATTTTTCAATAACAAAGAACGTATGTTAAAGTAAGCACCCATTAAGAATTTTATTTAATTGTTCTTTCCTAATGTAGTTTTTGTTCTATTTTCGTGAATAAAGTTTGTACTTTCTTTTAAAAACTTTACTACATCAATTTCTCAATTTGTATTGATTAAATGAACGAAAAATGTCCCAAAAGTAAAACAAAAAATATAAAATGTAATATTCGCTCCGTATGTGTAATGGAGAACGCTTTGAGATCGGTCCGCGGTGACGTCACCGAGCGCTACTCGACTGGCGAAAATCTGTAGTCATCCAGCTATCCTATGTTATATAACGGTCCTTGGATATAGGCCAGGTGAGCTGGATATGCTGACAGCAAGTGTATTATAATCTCAATCACCTCGTGGCAGGCCTTGCACCTTGTGTCAGGAACCTCTATACCCATCCCGCGACTACGGTAGACTAAGGTGTTGAGGACACCATCCTGGCAGGCCATGATAAACTCCTCAGTTTTCGACTTCAGCCCACTCGACCTGAGGAAAGAGAAAGTCAGGGGCTTTGATAAGCCAAGGTCTTCAATGTTATTGAAGAAGATCCTATGCATTGACTCATCCCTGTGTTCCCGCAGAAGTGAGATGATCTTTGCAGCTTTTATATGAGCCTTTTGCTGAAGGAGTCTCAACTCCGTGACAGAGTTGTGATCACCTCGTTCAGTGTCGAAAAGTGAACCAAGTTCACCAGCTGCTTGAACAGCTATCCATGAATGAAATGCTTCAGTTCCTGGTCTCTCATAGTCGCGAATCATGCAGAGAAGGAGATCCAGACTCCTGACGACTTTTCAGGCTCCATACAGTTCCATTCTGTCATGTAGAGACTCCAAACTCAAGAGTCCACGGCCTCTCTGTTGTCGTATAACAGGGAGGCCGTACAACTGTGGAACGGATGATTTGGGATGCAAACTCATATAGTGATGCATCATTTTTCAGGTCTTCACGTCGACTTGATACAGCTCCTCCCGAGTCCACTTCACTACTCCAAACGAATAGAGTTAGATTGAATTGTTGCAGCAACTTTGTTCTTTCCCGACAGTTCCGATCTGTGTGCTCTTTGTTGTGCTAATAATTGCGGCGGAGAGAGTTCTTCACTGCCGTTATCTTTTGTGAGAGGTGTTGTTCCACCCCGTTATAAGTATACGTCTCTCCGGCATCCAAATGGTGTAGGATGCTTCCATCTACGAGCTGCACATCCTCTCCATATTCCTCGCATTGTCCTCTTTTGAGATGGACCATTGCACATTTGTCTATCCCGAATTTCATACATACTGATAGTATGCTTGTATTCTTCTACCACCCTCAAGGACTGATGGAGATTCTTCTCTCTAGAGGCATGAAGTTTAAGATCATCTATATAAAGCAAATAGGTGACCTTATGCCTCCGGTTTCCAAGGGTTATATAGTGATACCCCCGAGTATTTCTGAGCGCAACGGATAATGGCAATAGTGAGATGCAAAAGAGAAGGGGTCTGAAGGTGCCCTGAAATGCACCCCTTCTGAAAGTGACCCACGCTGTTTGAACTCTAGCTTGACCAGATGTTATGGTGAAACGGCTCCGCCAGAGTGGTATCAGTGGTTCAAGGCATCTCACTATTTTGTCGGATACCGCAAGGCATCTGAGCAAATGCAGGATGAGATTATTATTATTATTATTATTTTTACTGGTTCTGCCAAATATTTTTTGTTATATTCCAAACAGAATACCCTATTGATTTTATATTATATAACTATGAACCAAAATATAGGATACTTCTTATGAAATAATTCTGTCAGAGGATTCATATAATTCAATCAGTACTCTCAGAAAATCAATGTATATACAGGGTGTTTCTTGAACACATGCTAATATTTGAGGAGGTAATTCTTAGACCCATTTTAAGAAAAAAACTTCCTATGGACGTATGTCCTAAATGTCTTAACTTTTGAGATACAGGGTGGCGAAGTTTAAAAAAATAATCAGTTTTTTAATGATAACTGAGATAATTTTGTAGACATCTTTGGCATATTTGGTACATATGTTCCATGCCTCAAGGC
>WOGQ01001467.1:3063-14429 GCA_015342025.1 Leptinotarsa tumamoca | reverse complement strand
ATTGATCGTGAATGAACGACATAAAATTTATTCAGCGAGGATAGTTCAAAGTAGATTCAGAGACAAAGAGTAACCGGTGATTACAAACCTCATATAACCAATTTTACTTCAGAAAAATTCGCTATCGTATTCCGAGGAAACACAGACGTAGGTAAACCTTTACCTGCTATATCATTTGAAATTGTTAAATTGTAAAGGTGAGTTACTTTTTTTATGAATGATAGGTGATACATAATAAATGAATTTGAAGAAACAATATCAAAAATTGATGAAACGTTGAAATTAATCAAAGAAAATCCAGCTGAAAAATATGCAATCCAAGAAATAAATATCAGAGTGTGTAATGAAGCTCTGAAAAAAATGAATTCAAATTGGGTGAGAAAAGTAAAATCATAACGAAAAATGGTCAATTGAAACGATTGAGATGTTTACTCATGATGAAATATAAAAAAGTAGGTTCGAAGAAGGAGCGTAAGGTTTGCTGGGAAGATGTAGATTCTTGTTTTAGTGACAGAGTGTCATCATCAATGTGAAACATAAAGATAAAAAAACATTTTTCACTGACTGATTCAGTTCGTTCAAAAAAATTATCAACAGAATTTTGAAGACAATGCCACTTCTCAAAGTAAATACCACTCTCCGGAGTGATTTTGTGAAACAATCAAGTGATGAGGAAATAATTAGTGAAAAATATTTTACTATTCCAAACGTAGTTTTAGATCAGGGGACGGATCTGGTTGTTGTGGTACTGAGAAAATGTCATTGATTACATCTTAAATAAACTGTTTTCTAAAGAGTCAAGCGGTTGGGCATTACACAAAATCTTGCTGTTAGAAGTAGCTATACACAAATATGAAACTGGCAATGGAACCTCATTTATTAAAATACCATCACAAATTTCGAGAAAACGAGCATGTATCAATATTTGAAATAATGATGGAGCATGCTTTTTTGGAGTATAGTTAGTGCTTCATACCCACCCACAGGAGATTATCGATATACAACATCATATCCGCCATACAAATTTGTATTGAATACTGAAGGTTTAGAAATGCCCATTAAAGTGAATCAAATCAGTAAATTTGAGAAACTGAATAATATTCCTGTGAATGTTCATGGGTTGGTTTTGAAAATTAATACAAAAAATTCTTTTCATAAAGTTGTGCCTGGGAGGTTAACTCAAAGTAAATTAGAACATCACGTCAATTTGTTATTAATTCAGAATCATCATTTTTTTCGAAATGAATGATCATGCTACACAAATTTCAGATAATGGGGAATTTGAAATTAAGTTTCACTATTGCTGGATCGAAAATATTTCTCGTCTAATAAGAAAGCAAGTCACCAATCATCATTGAATGATTCATTTATGTGACCGCTGTCTCAATTATTTTTCAAGTGAAGAAAAATTGATGAATCATTACGTGTTGTGTGAGAAGAAGAATGTTTGTAGAATATCATTTCCCAAATATGACTTTGTAGAATTTAAAAATTATGTTTACAAACAAAAAGTACCTTTTGTGATTTTTGTTGATATTGAATCCATATTAGAAAAGTGTGATTCTGAATTATCTCAAACAACTACAAAATATCAAATACATAAAGCATTTTCGGTGGGCTATTATCTAAAGTGTTGTTATGATGATTCCCTTTCTCATTTCAATAGTTATGAAGGTGAAGATTGTATGGAATGGTTTTCTACTGAAATGAAGAATGTAGCACAGTTTGTGGAAGGTAAAATACTCAATATCGAGCCAATCATTGGAAAACCAAAAACCGTAAATTTTGGAATTTGTCACATTTGTGAAAAAATATTCAAGGTTGATGATGTCATCGTTAGAGACCACGATCATTTCACAGGACAATTTCGAGGCTTTGCGCATCGAGAATGCAACATTTCATAGTATGTCAAATTATGATTCCCACTTTATAATTGAATATTTAGCCAAACTAGTTTCTCTGAGCGTGCTTCCAATAACTAGGAAGAATATATTTATTTCACTCTCAATGATTGTGATAGTAGAATGAAATTTAGGTTAATACTCTTTCAGATTTACGGGTGCAAGTCTTGATGAACTCGTATCCACTTTAGGTATGAACAATCTTCAGAATTCGAAGTCTGAATTTGAAGATTCAGATTTAGATGAAACATTCAAACTCTTGACTAGGAAAGGAGTATTTTCCTGATTATTTGGATAATGTTGAAAAATTGAATGATCCTCAACGTCCGCCCATTGAAAAATTCTACAATAAATTGAATGATGTAGAATTGTGTAGACAAGACTACCTTTATGCACAAAATGTATGGAAAAAATTCAAAATGGGAAGTCTGAGAGAGTTTAGTTATTTGTATATGAAAACTGATATTTTGCTACTTGCAGATGTGATGGAAAATTTCAGGGAAACTGCTTTGAAAACTTACGGTTTAGATCCTGCATTGTATTATACAATGCCCGGATATACGTGGGATGCTATGTTGAAATACACAAAATGTAAATAACAAATTTTGAAAGATATCGATATGATAATGTTTATAGAAAAAGCAATTAGAGGTGGTATTTCACAGTTGGACTAGATAGTTGCAAGTTAATGTACACAGACACGGATAGTTTCATTTATGAATTGAATTGTGATGATGTTTATGAAGATGTAATCAAAAAAAATATCGAAAAGTTCGATACTTCTGATTATGACAAAAATAACGAGTACAATATTCCATTGGTGAATGAAAAAGTACCTGGTTCAATGGAAGATGAGATAAATGGTAAAATCATCACACATTTTGCCGGTCTTCATTCAAAGATGTATGCTTTCAAAACTCTCGTTACTCAACAAGATATTGAACGTTTAAAGAAAAATTGATGGAAAAGGGTGCGAGTAAGAAACGAATAAATCTGAAAATCAAGAATTTAGGTATTACAAAAAATCTAGAGGTGTCAAGAAGAATGTAATGAAATATAATAAAACTTTCGAGGATTATGTTGCTTGTCTGAAAGAGTTCAAAAACAAAAATATATCACAACAAACTATTCGCTCCTATGTCCATAACCTATTTAGTATAGAACGATCGAAAATTGCCCTCAGTCCTCATGATGACAAACGTAGTATAATTTCCAATTCATTCAATACACTTCCATGGGAACAGTATAGCAAATATATTTTTGTTTCAGGAATCAATATGCAATTGAGAAAACTTTGTATCAAAAGTATTTGTGAAAATATAGAAGATAGAATACTTTTCATTGATAGGCAATCATCTCTTCAGACCTCGAATCCATCATTACCTTTGAACCTAACTTTGGAAATTGTAAAAAAATTCAATGATTATAAATGGATGAGCATTTCAAAATGTTCAAATACCGATGATTTTCACATTTCAAACAATATGTTATACAAAAGTACAGTTTCCACATCAAGTGAACAAAGTGCAGTTATCAGTCAATGTAATTGGAAATTGAAATATCCAGAACCTGAATATTGTATATGGGTTAACAGATATATAATTAAAAGTCTCAATTTATTCTTATGTAGATCTTGTTATAAATTTCTTTTGCATATTTTGAAGAAGAATAATATTCTAAATTTACATGTGATTAGAGACCATTTTCATTTATTTTTTATCAAACATGTCATATCCACTCCATTTATCAAAATAGTTCTATGTGGTGTCAAAATCGATTTAAGGAATTTTTGTTCAGACTCAAGACGTTATGAATGTAACATGGATTTACATGATACGAACAATAAATTTAATCGTTTCATTGATTATTTTAACGAGGATAGTGATGATTAATGTATCACAGTTATTTATGAAAAATGTACTCTCATTAGTGATGTAGATGACATATTGAAAAATTGAAATAAAAACAGGAAAAACAAACATATATATTTTTTTATTTCATTCACTTTTGAATTACAATTGATCAAGAGCTCATTCACATAAATGACATCTTGATTGTGAAGTTGGTGGACCGTCTGCGTGAGTGCGCCATTCAGGTCGGTTGTAATGAATGATACAGGGTAGTTGCGCTCACAAATGGAAATTGTTTCGATATTCTCTTGGCAATTTATGCCATGCATATAAGAGTTCGATTGGTTATGCTCTTTCAATCAAATAGTGTATGGGAAACTTTTTCAGTTCTTCTTCACTGAAGTGATATGAATTTTGTTAGAGATGACAATTATCGTTTGAAAGATAAATACAGTAGAATGCTTCTTGATTCATTTTTTTCTTGATTTAAATAATCAATTTTCTGCTGATACAAGAGAAATAACATCATATACAGTTGTATACTGATTTCATCGACACATTTTCATGTTTTTATATAATCAAATTGTTCTGTGTTATGGGGTTGTGGTGGGAAGAAGAAGAAGTAGAATGATTATTTCATTTCCAAAACAAGTCTTGACTTGTAATAATAACAATTTTTTTGTTTCATTACATATTTATCATCATCAGTCATTATGAATTTTGTGTACACATTTGATAGAGCAAATACACATGTATCAAAAGAAATTAGAAATATCAGTTTGGGGCGAGATTTTCATAGTGAATATAGGTTTTGAAAACGGAAAAAGATTGTTTTTCGAAACATTATCCACTCAAAATAGCTAAGTATCAATATTTAATTTTTTCAATTTGTAGGCAAAATTTATGAATTCAAGTTACTAACTAATTACCAGTAGTTTATATTATGCACTGACTTTTTGGGGTGAATTTTTCAGTTTGCCCTTTACTACACTCCAGCAGATTCTCTATTAATTTATCTTTTATTTTTTCAGATTGTGGAAGGTTATAAAAAAATCTTCATTATTGCTATGAGATGAAAACATAGGGTCTTCTTTTTCTAGTGCAGGATGTTGATTAAATTCATAAACCGGTACAATTACAGTATTTCTTGATGAAGTTAAATTTTTCTCTACCTTTTACATACACAACGTCTGCGCTTTGGTTCAGACATCGTATATTTTGAAATTGATGTATAGGGATGAATCCTACATTCCAATTTATGTAGTGATGATTTTTTATCAACCAAGTTTCTTGTTTTTTCAGATCGTACGGTAGATTATTGAAGAGAAATGGTGATTTGAATAAGTAATGACTGATAAGGCGATTATCATCGTAACAGGTAGATTCCACTATGAATTTATTATTTTCCACTCTGATACCTTGAAAATCGATAACTAATCTCATATTCGAAGATTTTCCAATAGTCGTTCAACTAATTTTCTCTTAAAAAACTAATCAATACAGTTTATTCTATGACTTTCACATCTTCACTATGTTCATAGTGAAAATCATACAATAAACTGTATTGATTAGTTTTTTAAAATGGATTTTCATCAAGTATCGGCCAGTTCTATTTAATAATTTTCTCTTCTCTAAATATTCAATTTCAGCCTTCAGTTGTGACATCTGGCGTAGAAATTGAGCTAGTCTGCATCTATACTGAACTATCATCTGACTGACTGACTTACACTCATTGTCGCACTAATTTATCTAATGGATTATAAAAGAGTTATTTTTGAATTTTATTAGTTCGGACTTCCATTGTCTAATATTATATAAAATGATTTGAAATCCCTGAAAGAACCAATACAAATGAAAAATCAATTATTATTGAATTGAAATTTGGTTGGTACTGTGTTATGATCCGTTAATATTTTACCTTCAATATAGATTAAGCTATTACATGCATCTAAACTTGTACGGAAATCCTAACTTCATCATTATATTTGAGGGCTCCAGAATTATATGGTTGATGATATGTGTGAAATTGATAATCTTCAATGGTTGTATCGCTGGAAGGTTCACCTGTTACATTCAATAAATCCATTATACTAGAACGTAAAAGCCGAGAGAATTCAAGAAACAACGTTTTCATCAATATCGAAAAACCATCTGGATTCTTTGTACGACACGGTTGTATTTTATAGTTTCTGTATGTATAAAATCGTTGGAATTGTATTACCATATCTATTCAATTTACCTGAGATATAAAAGAAGAGTAATTGTTTTGTCGCGGAAATTCACCAAATTACTATATTTAACCAGCACCCTTACGGTTATATTGTTTATGATTTTGATACTGAAATTGATCCATTCAGTGCATTTAATTGAAACTAAATTTTTTCGGGTCTGTAGATAAATGTATGATAGTTCCTTCTCCTATTCTGAACATCTCATCCTTTATAATGTTCATAATCTCTTCAATTTCATGAGACCCTATGGGAGTTTCAAATTTGAATTCATCATTGTTACCCCATTCTAATGAATTGTTTGTTTCACCAATATTTGGTATATTATTGAATGCATCCAAATTAACAAATCCAATTTCATATTAAACATTTTCGTTCAGATATAATGGTGGGTTGAAAGTATCACTTGAAATTGATGAGTCTCCGCTAAGTGTGAACGTATATGACATGACTGAGATTTCCAAAACAAATGAATTAATATTTATTAGTTGTTTTGATTATATGAAAGACAATATTGTCCGCACTGATAGGAACTGAATTTTTGCATTGAATCGAAATTGTATTCAATAATAACATCACCATTGCTTCTGAAGTATTCTTCCAATTTAATTGGTGGTGGTAAATTACTATAACTATCAAAATATATGATATTATTATTACGATTCGAATATGCTGTCCAATGGGTACCGGGTCCCCTTTGTACATCAAGATTCACTATACCACATTCATTTGATGCAATTCTCCATCGTAATGAATCACGTATAAAAACACCTCTTTGATGAGGAATTTTCAATATTTTTGTATACGTGATGAGATCCCTATCGGACATTTTACGTCGAGGTCATTTTAGTTTCTCGTTTTTTTCCAGTATAGTTGCTGCTGTTGAAACCCCTTTGGCTTTTTTAATATTTTTTTTTCGTAAACCATATCCTTTATACGGTCTTAGATAATATGCTTTTCCTGATTTTGTTGTTGTCCGAGAGCTAGGTTATGTCTTTTTTGTTCAGCGATTAGTTTTAGCATCGTTCAATGCATCGTTTTTGCAATGCCCGCACCGCCACCCGCCACTGCCCCAAGAACACAATGGGAGTAAAAACGGTAGGAATCCAAAAATATGTGTAGGTCATGCATATAAGTTACTTTCAGACACAAACTAAAAGAAAAAGTCCTCCTGGAACAACTATTTTTTCAATAACATTGAATTCCACGAAAGAAAAAGTACTTTTGAAACAACTACTTGCATATGAACAGTGAATTATACAAAAATAAGTTTTCCCCATTTAGTTTGTACACCGAACATTCATTGTGGAGTTGAAACAGATATTCATAGAAACGCTACTCAATTTAATATATGATATAGTAACGGTATGAAATTCCACTTACATGGAACACTATCATGAAGTGTTTTTATTCCTAAACTTCGAAGCCAGTATTGAGTATATTAGTGTTCCAAGTTCCAAGTGAAATTTCTTATCGTATATTGTGTAGCATTTTGACAACTGATGTCTGATTCAATTTCATTACAAATGTTTGGAGTACAAACTAACTGAATAGGAAAAAAATAATTTTCGTATAATCAAATCTTCATATTGTTCATACGGAAGTAGTTTTTTCGAACGAACTTTTTCTTTTGTGTAATTCGATATTCAAGTTGAAGAAGTTGTTTTATGACTTTTTTTCAGTAACTGAAACTAATTTTAATGCATGATCTGCTACACACATTTGTATTGAGTTTATTTTTAAGTAAATAACTTTCTCCCTTTCGTCGAAAGTTTCCCACTTTTTTTATATATAGGTGAAAGAGGTGAAAAGCTGAAAAGCTCTAATTTTTCCTATACAATATATCTCTTTTTAGCATTAGCCAGATAGGTTAGGCTAGGTATTTTGTGTTTTATGAAATAAAGAAAAATGAATGAAAATGAATATAAAAGTGACACAATAATTTCAATAGCCGCTGAAATTTAATAATAATTATAATAAATACAGAGCTAACCATCCGGTAGACTAAAACTCGATTTCTGGTAGTCGAGAAAAGGGTCCCCACAGTCGATCCGCTCAGTGAGGTCAGAGGCAAGGTGGTGGGGCCCGTAACGATAATTTGCCTTACGATTGTTAAGACACCCTGCATCCGTCTGATCCGGATGACCCCTCGGCATTGACCCCAGCACACTTTCTAATCGGAAGACCACTAACTACACTCCCAGAAGAAAATTTAACACAGATAAGTGTTAAGTAGTGAAGTTAAATAAGTGAAGTGAAATTACCATCGAACTCACTTCCCTATGTGCTACTCACTAATAACAACCTAAAACGCCCACCGTTTGGAATGAGACACAAACGAAGACATGCTGTGTGATTATACCAACATCAGAGGAAAACCTAAGTTTGCTTCAGAATTCTCCCAATTTGTTACATCAGAATTGAGCAAACTTGTAACCCGATATAGGAACAGGGAACGACAGGTGGAATAGGTGATGTGAAAAGATGGGAGCAAAAAGGTGGTTGCAGAGACTGAAAGAAATGGACAACTGTATAGTTGTTAAGTAAAGTGTTATTGGAAGTAGTAGTATGTATTTCTATTTTTGGACTTGAACTATCAATTATGATAATTGAAAATATATTTTGGAACTTTCATTCTTTTCAATTTCTTCAAATCACAATGACGAATAAAACTATCGTATTATCGTACTACCACATATTTCAACATTGATACTGAAATGAACATATAGTTATAATCACCTGGGCATATGTTTCCAGAAACTGTTGACTACTGCCTTGACGTTTGAATTGCGATGCTGCAAATTGGGCAGACACTTCTGTTTGAGGAGGGTTTTCTTTAATGACAAAATGTGCCTTGTTGTTTGTCGCCACCAATTTCTGTAAATGGTGGTTTTTGATTTTCCATTTTCATATTTTCTACATATCTCCACATCTTCTAAAGGCTTTGTATGCAACAAAAAAGCATGAGTTGGAGCGGCAATCCGATCAATCTGAAAAAATTGCCGAACTTAAGAGCGATACATTCAAGCACAATCCTTTTACCTTTTTTTCGCAATGAACATGATTTGGATAGTTTGCCATGAACATGCGTCTTTGAGCTATAGGGAAGGAAATCGGGTGATGTGCTATACGTGAGCTTGAGAGGTTATAAATTTTTAATCGTCCAATGGAACATCCATAGTTACTGAAGTAATTTTCAAAATCGTCGTAAATGAAATGCAATTTGTACAAATGAACTTGGTGATGAAGTAGTTGGGAAAGTTGTAGTAGAGACGAGAATTTGCTCTTGTCATAAATTTTTCAGAGTTTTGAAAAGAACTGTTCATTTTAGAATAGGGCATTGAACTAGTTAGTACACAGGTTCAATTCTTGCAATGTGCACAAGAAAGATATCTAGTTTTTATGCGAATCAACCAGAAACTTTTATAGCCATAAAAAATGTCAAAGAAAATCCATCCGGAACCATCTCTATATTGATGGTTTTGATTTGATGTTGAAAACAAGACTTCAAGCGGCTAGTGTTGTGCAGTAAAGTTAGGTACTTTGAAGCCAGCTGTTGCATATCAAAAAGTGTTTTCATTCTACTGAATATAATTGATATTCATAAGTTCATACAGACGCTTCTAGTGAAATTTTGCAATTGTTAATTAACTACTTTCAGTTCTTATCTTCTTTTTCATTTTAGTGTCAACGGTATTGAAAATTCTATTCATTACCCTAGTGTTTCACTAGAAAAATATCTTGTTGAAGGGGAAGTCGAATATATAGTTGAATCATTTTGAAACCATGCAAATGCATTACCTATCAAATGATAAAAAAACTGTAAAAAAACTTAAATTTATGCTCATCTAATTATGACTGAATATTAGGTATCATATCCAAAGCGGCACAATCTGTATCACTAGCTAGACCTTCCAAAGCCATATTGATCTGGATATAATAAATGAATTGGTTCCAAGTATTTTATACATTGCTCTCTCAAGAATTTTCTATATAATAGGTCTGTAATTGTTAACATTATTTTTGTTGAAAATTGACGAAACCTTGGCTTTTTTCTTTGATGAAAATTGGCAAAACCTTCGCATCCACAATGATGGATAATAGTTTTGAAAGAATGTTTACAAAGTGCTCATTGACACTCTCATCAATTTCAGTAGTGTCTTGTGTCCTCTTTCCATTCAAATTATTAGAACTTTTTAACCGAAATTTATAATTGAGTTGATGGTTCTTCATGTTGACTTTGGTGTTGATTGTGCAAACTCCTTATCATATAACTGTTTTTTCGCATATTTAACTAATTTCTCAACAGATTTATTATACAAGTTATCATACATTATCCCAAAATGGAGTTTATTTTTTCTTGGCAAAATATTTGTCTTTGATTTTTATTGATTTTGAAATTTCATCATCAAACCATGGTTTCAAGATCGTTTGCAGTCTGATCTGTTTTTCAGAATTATTGCTTTGGAAAACTTTTTGAATTTTATTATGAATTCTATTAAAATCCATCTTATTTGGTTTTGTTTGAATTTTTTTTCTTAGAGACTCACAAGGTTATTTTTAATGTTTTCTTCGTTGAATTTAACAAAAATTTTTCAAATACATTCTTTTTTCTCACTCACACTCTCTTCAGTTGGTAATTATATGGTCAACCAATGTACTGCTTTCTTCAACGTCTCCCGATGCAATATCACATATATACTGAAATTATTCGATTGATGAATACCTATATTTTTTTGGTCAGAACTGTTCTGAGTAAGTGAATCTTTATATTGCTAAACAATTAAAACTCAATCTTCTGTTTACCAAGAATTTCAAATTCGGAATCCAGTTAATGTACATTCCCACATTTGTTTGCATAAATATGAACAAATGGAAAGCCAAAACCGTTCTTTCTCAAAAATTATTTACTCCTAAAAATATACCCCTTTCAATTCGAATGTAGAAATATGTTTTTATCTTAATTGGAAAAACTGTTGCTAATAATCGAGCTATTTTAATAGTCGAAAAAGAAAATTAAGATTATTCCAAGTAGTATAAAGCCAAAAGTTTTCATTTCCAAAAATTACTCATTCAATTAAATTTAGTCGAGAGATGTTTTTAAACAATTTTGATACTGTCTCCAACAATAATATAATAATAACAATAATATGCTTCAAAACCAGTGCTATAAAAAATTTAAACGCGGTGAATGTGCCAGTCAATACCATTCGTAAATATCGGTTTAGTGAATCTGATTTTGATGTTAATTTATTTATGGATGAAGAAAAACCATTGAAGTTTTGTTTCTTGAACAAAAAATTATTTGATTTGAAAGGGTTATATTTTTAGGAGTGATTAATTTTTTGGGAAAGAAAGTTTTTGGCTTTCTACTACTCCATCTGATA
>WOGQ01001466.1:0-13969 GCA_015342025.1 Leptinotarsa tumamoca | reverse complement strand
GTGAACTCAGGTTGTTTATCACTCAAAATCTTCGGTTCGGAGTTGGGACACCGAACATCAAAGGATCCGACGTTAATGTTGGTTTTCTGTGGTAGGTATTCTCGGAAGTGGGCGATACTATTACCCCTCGCCATCTGGCGACGGACAGCGCCGTACTGTACTGTGCCGGACAAATAGGTGACAAGCTTTATAAGATTATCGCCCTCTTGTCCGGCACAGCACAGCACGGCACGTCCCGTCAAAATACGGATAGGATTGTGCAGGATATTAGTTTGAATCATCCTGTGAGTTGAGAATGAATAGTTTTAGTTTTCATGAACTGGTGTTTTTTTTATGTACAGAAGGCTCGAAAAGCAACGGGATGTTTTATATATTGTAGTTGGAAAATGAACATAAAAGAGAAACAATTGTGTATAATTTGCAGTAATGACATCACCCTCAAATTAGGGAAGAATACATTACAAGTGGCGACGAGGAATCAAAATGGCAGTAAAACAATTAGCCTATCGTATCCAGGAATTTGATTATATGTGTTCGGACTGGTCAGTGTATAAAAAACGTCTTGGCAATTATTTCACGGCAAACAGCTCTGACGATGAAACTAGGAAACGAGCAATACTGTTGAGTTTATTGAATGAACCTGCGTATGAATTAGTGAGTAATATATGTATACCAAATGAACCGAAAACAGTTAAATATGGGGATATAATTTCCTTAATGGATGGACATTTCAAACTAATAAAATCAGTGTTTTTCAACCGAGAAAAATTTTTTGAATCAAGAAAAATGGCGAATGAAAGTCCGAAAGACTGGGCAACACGGTTACGCAGTTTAGTGACCGTTTGTAAGTTTGATGGTTCTTTCGAGATTGAAAAGGCATTAGTCAATCAATTCATTATCGGTTATGACAAGGGCGCAGTAAAAGACCGACTATATGAAGAGAATGCAGGAGTCAAGGTTTCCAAAGTGATTGAGATTGCATCCTCCAAATAGCCCAACCGCACCTTCTTTTAGCCGAAGTTAAGCAAGAACCGGGGATCCAGAGTAGGTAATCAGCCACACTCGTTTACTTCTGCGGCATCGAGGTCACTAAGCAGCTGTTCCAGAAGAAACAACGGTGGAGGAAAAAACCAAACCCAATGTTCAGTTTGCGGAAGAAAAAAACTCACGGTAGATAAATGTTCATATCGTGATTGTTTTTGCCATTGCAAGAATGGCACCAAAGTGCCCAAATAAAAATTCAGGTAGTAAAAATAGGAATTTTCATAAAAACAATATTCTAGATTCTGAGGAATATTCATTGTTTACCTTGAATAACGAAACCGATTCGGTTTCAATAAATTTATCTGTGGATAAGAAAATGTACCTACACTTTTACATTGGATACGTGAGCTAGTTTTTCTGTAACGTCGAAATCATTTTATAAATCAAATTTTGATGAAAAGACCTTGCAGACAACAAACAAAATTTTCAGTTTACATAGTGGCGATAAGATTATATCTTTGGAATTTAATAATTGTGAAATTGAATATAAGGGAATACTGGGCAACTTAAATTTTTATTTTATTGAAAATATCTTACATATCACTTCTCCATCTTCTCACCCATCATCTAATGGGGCGACGGAAAACACAGTAAAAACCGTAAAAAATGCATTGAAAAATGCCTTGGGAAAAAATTAAAGTGGTAAGTTAAATTTGATTTTGAATAATTTTTTGATTATCGTTCCACATCGCACTCAACCACCAAGATGAGTCCAGCAAAATTAATGTTCAATAGAAATTTATGTTTCAATAATCTTATACCAGGTAAGAGAACGAATTTGAAAAATTTGAACCAGGTGAACATGTGACCGTTCGTGATTACAGGAAGAAAGGTGTCGTTGAATGGATCAGAGCAATCATAGTAAAAAAATAGCAAATGTTATTTATGTAGTAAAAATTACAGAATCAGGTAACATTGAGTGGAAAAGACATTTGAATCAGATTAAAAAGTTTCATGTAAGAGATTCAGAGATGCCATCTCTAGTGAATAGCTCAGAAAATGTAGGAAAGGATTCAAATGACGTTTCTTCTACTTCGGTAGATGAAACTATACTTACAAGACCTAAAAGAATTGTTAAAATCATAGATCGACTTGATTATACATAACTTTCAAGGCTTTCAAATATGAAGAAAAGAAAAAATGAAACTTTCTATGTTTTTTTTACCACTTTTTTGTAATTAACGTTACTGCAGTTTCGTCCTATACGGACATTTTGAAACTTATACAATAAGTTTGTAACTTATACAAACTTATACAATAAGTTTGTAACATATTACAAACTTATACAATACGTTTGTAACTTATACAATAAGTTTGTAACTTATTGTATAAGTTTGAAAATGTCCGTATAGGACGAAACTGCAGTTTATAACTTATAACAGTTTGTAATTGATACAAACTTATACAATAAGTTTGTAACTTATTGTATGAGTTTGAAAATGTCCGTATAGGACGAAACTGCAGTTTGTAACTGGTAACTTGTAACAGTTTGTAACTCATACAAACTTATACAATAAGTTTGTAACTTATTTTATAAGTTTGAAAATGTCCGTATAGGACGAAACTGCAGTAACGTTAGTTACAAATGAAAGTGGTAAAAAACATAGAAAGTTTCATTTCTCTTTTCTTCATTATTATTTCCTACCACGTAGTAACGGCTACATCTATCAATTTATTGCTTTCAAATATATTATACTTATTTATTCATAGGGGGAAATGTAGCATATTAGTGAAACAATTATGTAGGTATAACTGGAGTAATGAAATCACCCTCAAATTAGGGAAGAATACATTACAGTTACTGTATGGTGGTCAGCCCGTGTGATTCACTTTAACTTTCTGCAACCGGACCGAATCATCACACATGGCAGAAGAGATCCGATCCTGCTCCACGACAACGCCAGTCCGCACGTTTCACAAATCACGGACCAAAAATTAAACGAGTTGAGCGTCGAAGTTTCGCCTCACCCAGGCCTCTCGCCAACCGACTATCATCTTTTGAAGCACTGCGATGAATTTCTCATCGATAGAATCTTCGCAATCAGGCATAAACGGCCTTCATCGACTTCATTGACTTCCGAGCACACAATTTTTATTCGGTCGGAATTAGTCGACTTGTATTACGTTGGCAAAAGTACATTGATTCAATTGATTGAATTTTATCTTGAATTGAATGAGTATCCACTGAGATATTGCAGCTCTAAGTATATTCATAAAAAAGGAAAGGACTTTTGATTAAACAACCTGATATGATTTTATCTCATTGATTTCTGTAACAAGTTCATTGCATATTGGGACAATACTAGTCAAGTTACGAAACATATCAGTTAAAATCAACCTGTTTTCCAGAAAAATTGATGGAAATCCAACAGACCAGTTTTTTCTAGCATGCTATTTGAAACGCCTCTGGTGTTCTACATCTGTGGTAATATTGAAAATATACATTATTGTGTAGCGTACATTTTAACAACCTTTTTTTCGGCTTCTACAAAAGAAACATTTAAAAAAACTTTCGTGCAAAATTCTATGATAAACAAAAGTTATTTTGGGTTTTCGATCACTAGTTTTGATTGAAAATCGTGTATTGACCGTTGTCTTTGCAGAGTAAGTAAATTCATAAATCTACTTACTGATAGATCGAAAAGGGTTCACGTAATAACAAACACATTGACATCTAATACTCACAATAACTGTTTCAAAAACTTTGATTTCATAAATGTGAAGTTCGTAAAAATATTTGGTAAATGTAAAAGAGTTTTTCTGTTTTCTACTTTCCTAAAACAAAATCAAATCTGGGAATCTTCCGAAGTAGGGAGCAATGCAATTAACTTCACTTAAAACTTTTAACAAAGATGTACATGCACTGTAAAAAAATTCTATCCGATACAACTACTTTCAGTGAATTATAGAGAAATTCCTTTTTTTCTTTCAGCTAGTACTCTAAACACATTCGTAACGAAATGGAATCAAGGGAATCACATCCTAATATATGAAGAGTAATGATATTAAAATTTCACTTACATCGAAAATTATCAAACTCCTGGTATACTTTGAAGTTTCGGGTGAAGATACCCGTCTCCATCTCCTCAGTACCTTTTTGGATATCTTCAAAAAACGTGGCACTCAATTTTTGTATCAATTAACTTTGTTTTATGTTACCTGAGGCGACTATTCAGGATAACATTTGAATATTTTCAAAATAGATTTTTCGGAAAAATCTTCTTGGCTTTCTACCTCGTCACCGGCATACAGGGCGTTCATTAAACATGCGAAAAAATTAGGGAATTATTCCTTGGACTATTCTTAGGATATTTTGTCCTTTGATGATTTTGAATAGGACACTTTGTTTCGATGATACAGGCGAAAAAGAATTTCGACTATAACAATTTTGGTAATTTTGAAATTATCAAAGTAGCCGAAATAAAAGTATAGCGTACTACACTGGACCTATCAAGTCCAGTGAAAAATCTAACAATTTCTGCCAGGAAAACTCACCGGCGAGGTATACCCCAACTTTTTGGAACAAACGCTACCTCAGTTTCTGGAGGAAATACCATTGGTTACAAGAAATACAATGTGGTTTATGCACGATGGTGCACCAGCGCCTTTTAGCATATCGGCTCGAGAGTTTTCAACAGTAACATAGGGAGATCGCTGGATTGGCCTGCTCGATCACCGGACTTAAACCCCTTGGATTATTTCCTATGGCGCCACCTGAAGTCATTAATTTATACTACTCCAGTGGAAGATGTGACTACCCCCGAGCGGGAGTAGTCATTTTCGACAGTTCTTGTAGATTAAGAAACATACATGTAATTTTTGGTAATAAATAATTATCATCGAAATAATTTTCCTCTCCGTATATTCGAAACAAAGCGCCCTATCAAAAATTATCAAAGGGCAAAATATCCTTAGAATAGTACAAGGAATAAACCCTTAAATATTTGCTGCATGTTTAATAAACACACTGTATAAAAATGTGTGAAACTTCTGAGACAAAAATAAAGTGATTTTATCTCAGTAATTATTTCTCATATATTGATGAAAAAGTAGAAAACCAAACAGATTTCTTCGTAAAACAAGTTTCTTTTGAAAAATATTCCTCTTCCGACTCAACTGACATGATTCAACGAATTTTGTTTACAAAAACACTCCAAATATACTGGTATTCTTGATATTTTTGTACTTATAGCCTGAAGTGAAAAACCACAGCTTTGGAAATCAGAACGAATAAAATTCCTGTAAACTTTGTTAATGTCATATATTCACAATTTTTCGATCCACTTACTAACTTTATAACACGCTGTACATTCAAAAAACTTAAAATTATATTTACAAAGCAGTGATATTTAAATTTTTTGTTCCGTTCATCACAGATATCGACCTCCTGAACAAATCCCAATTTTACAATATTGAAACAAAAAACAGGACAACAAGTAACTGATAAAATCAGGGTTTGCTCAGGACCCGATTTGACTACAGAGTGTGGCCAAAACTTCAACCATTACACCAGAAATGTATAAACCGAAGTGAGTTTCATAAATTTACAGTCAAATGTTTATTTAAATTCATAATGGAATAGTGGTTGAAGTCATGGCTAACCTGTAAATATCGAAAGTGCCAAAAAGTGACTAAAGATAGGGTATCGATAACAAAGTTCTTTGTTCGTAAAATGACGTATACAAATTTAAAATAAATATATGATTTGAACATACAATATACAAAAGCACTGGGGAAGTTGTTCCGTACGAAAAAAATATCGAAAAGATTTTATCGATAAGAAATATTTGTATATACACATATGTACAAAGAATTTGGTACAACCGGTTGATCAGGTATCAGTATCGAGAATCGCCAGCAATTTTGAAATAACGTGAAACTTTGAATTGAACCAGTCAAAGGTTCCAAAATGAAAAGCATCATCTATTGAGACACATTAAAACCATAGTCTAGGCATCAAAACTAACCTAACTCCAGATTTTCGAAAACACACTGAACAATACCCAAACACAACAAATGAAAACATCGTTTTGTTTATTTCAGAATCGTTTTTTTTATAAATACTTTTCAATTTTGAATGAATCTGTTGAAAATTATATTATTAGAAAATCATATAAAATCCCTAAATTTCGAATTTATGGTCGAATTAATTCTGAATTTTATGTCGGAATTTAACTTGAAGTTGAAATGAAACTCTGAGTTCATAATAGGAATTTGACAAAATCGTAAGTTTGAAGTCGGTATTTAATCATAATGATTTCACTTTCCGAATTTATACCGGATTTTTTGTTAAATTTCGACTTCAAACTCGAAATTCCATTATTTCTACTTTAAACTTGAAATTTTATGATTTTTTTGAAGTCGGAATTTAATGAAATTCCGGATGTCATTTCGGAATTTGACAATATTTCAAAATTCAAATCACTTGACAAAGCTACTGTGCTAGCGAAATATTTGATATATTTTTCAAATAAAGTTTGTGGAGATCAAATCGTGAGGTGTAGTTTTTGAAAGTATTCAATAAAATTCTGAGTTTACAAGAGGAATTTTATTGAATTCTTAGTCTGAAGTCAAAATTTAATAGAATTTCTAAGTTACAGTGGAAATTTAATGCTATTTTGATATGAAAGTCGGAATTCGATCATAATTTTGTTGAATTCCGACTTTAATCCTGGAAATTGTGTTAAATTCTTGTTCCAAACTTGGAACTTTCCCAAAATTGACTATATATTCAGAATTTCTTTATATTTTTACAAACACAAAAATTTGATGAATTTCGAATTTAAATACGAAATTTAGTTATTCTTTTACAAACGCCCTTTTACGCCTTATAGTGTACCTATATAGATATATTCATCAGTAACAAAAGGAAAGATGGTTTATTATTTTTTAACTTCAGTTTCGTAATTATCATGGACCCTATAGACAAAACTTATATTTGTACCGAAATAATATAATATGCCTTGTATAATTCAAATTTCAACTCCAAAATTTTGAAATAAAACAATGTAATGCTGGCGTGTAACAAAACTATACCATAATCAAACATTACAAAAAACATTTTCTAACTTTACGAAGCGAAACGGAAATGTATGTTCTAGCTTCTTCAAAACAAAACCCTGTATATTCTTTAGTAAAAAACGAAGATCGCATATACATGCATTTCAGTTGGCGTCGGAAAGAACGTCAATTCGTGTTCATTTGTTTTGTTTGGATACGCTCGAAGAGTATTGAATTTTTTAACCTTGAGCATTGAATATGAAAAATGCATTTGAACAAATGAATGAATTGAGAATTAAATTGCGTCACGAATGCATAAAAAACTGTTTTTCATTCTTGATTTAAGTTTTGTGGACTTGGCAATATATACGGACAAAAATCCTATTTACAAAAATGATTATTGACGCAGGAAAAAAGGGCCTCCGTTAAAATTCAGGCACTTTGTTTTTTCAAGTGTCAAATGAACATTGATTTTTCAATTTCTAGGTCGACTCTTATTGTTATAATTTGCTAAGTTCATTTCAGCTATGATAGTGTCAAAGATTATTTTTATTTTGATACTCGATAAGAAGTATAAGCGATCATATATAGTAAAACTCATAGTGTAAATTTACAATATCTCATCAAGAAAAAACGGATACTGAAATTGAAATATGGATTATTTTTGCAGCTAGAGTCAGATATTTGAAGTACCTAATCCAATTGTACTTTGAAAAAAAAACATTTTATAATTCCAAACAATACCTATAACAAAAGACGAGTCATTTCTAATAATTTTGATGATTTTTCGCAAATGCTTGTAAATACTATTAATTTACAAATTTATTTCAAATGAATATTTATGTGAATATCATAAACATTTTTTATTAGCTGATTTTTCACTATGAATCACTTTACTCGTATTCACAGCTTCAAAAATAGTCCAAATGCTGAAGTCATTTTTTCGTTTTTATTATAAATTAGTGTAACCTACCTATATTATCAAATATTTTGTTATAACTATATTCGAATAAATAAGATTATTGACTTTCCGTTTCTTTTAGGTTAGGTATTCATTGAAATATAATTTTGACCTGTTCTCAGAAGGATTAAAATTTATTAAAGTTCCTAATCCGAAATATTTGAGGAAATTGATTATTTCCAAGAAAGTTTTTGTTGACATGGGTAAATAAATTATTGAAGTTCAAGTCCTTTTGTTAGGTAGGTATATATTTTTGCCCTTTTCAGTAATTCAATTTATTGGGATCGTAAACCGAACCGAATAATTTTTCTTTATTTTTTCAAAACTCAACAAAGTATAATAATAAAAATGACTAGATTTTCAGCAAAATAATAGTAACAAAGTATTCCAAAAGCCACAACACTTACGTGATAAGGGAAGAAGAATGAAAAACAGTCGTCCGCCCTAAGATTTTTCGTCAATACTGCTGTGGTTAAAGGAACCAGAATGAAAAATATATATGAATGTCTGATCTTATATACACTTGTTATTTCACAGTGGCGACACGTCCAAGTCCTGCGCCACAAAAAGCGGTTCTCACATATGCGTTAAAGGCGCCAGGGGGCCCCCCTGGCCCATGGGGTCGGGCGATGAACTGTACTGATGTTGCATATGTTGGACACCTCCGTCGGTGGGTAGGTACATGGAAATCATCTGGCGAAGATCTCCTTGCTGAGGTTGGCCCGCGTACTCTCTTTTAACCCCGCTGGGCGTTGGGGTGTGTAACCCCGAACTGGGGCTCACCGGTTCAGACTTGATACTCGACCCGGAGGGGCTGTGCGAGGACCCCGCTTGGTGCATGCCGTAGGGGGAGCCAGCACTGTTGGGGACGGTTGCAGGGCCGTATGCTCCGTAACCCCCGTTCATGTAACTATGCTGCATCTGCCCCATGTCGTACCGCGGGTAGTTCGCGCTGCTGTACTGCTGCTGGTAAGGGCTAGGGTCGTGCATCATATACCCGTTCGGCATGTACCCGTTGGGCATTTGGTACATCTCCCTCGCGGCCTGGACCTGCTGCACTGAGGGGGCTGTGGATCTCGCGGGGTCCGCTGCCTGCAGCAGCGAAGTCGTTCCCAGAGGATACTTGTCTTTCTTTAGCAGCGTTTTGGTCTTCCGCCTCGGCCGGTATTTGTAGTCCGGGTGTTCTTTCATATGCACCGCCCTCAGGCGTTTCGCCTCGTCTATGAACGGCCTTTTCTCCGTCTCACTGAGCAATTTCCATTCCGCCCCGAGTCGTTTCGATATCTCCGAGTTGTGCATTTTTGGATTTTCCTGTGCCATTTTCCGCCTCTGACCTCGCGACCACACCATAAACGCGTTCATCGGTCGTTTCACCCTCTCCATGTTTTGCGCCTTACTCGAGTTGTTATTGTTATTTTGCGTGGTCTGTCCGTGAGGCTGATGGGTCGGCTGCTGGTGCGCTTGGTGGTGGTTCTGTTGGTGGTGTATCTGCGGTCCCTGCGGTTGGTGATGTATTTGGTGTGGATGCTGCGTTAATCCGTGCATCGGCGCTTGTCCTAGTGCACTGAGCGAACCGTAATTTTGCAACGAATGGTGCGGTGGTATGTTGCCGTGCAAACTACCTCCCTTGAGGTCGGTCTCCATCGTCAACATGTCTTCCGTCGGCGCAAACAGTTTGCTGGCTTTATCACTGCACTCTATCACGACGTCACACTCCGCACTGTACGGCGTTACTCTCTATTGTGAGTTGCTGGAGTTGCTTCCAATCTCGTCTCCGAGCAATCCCCTCCTCTGGGTTTGATTGACAGTACCGCCTGCCATCTTTTCGTTCGGCCAATGATGCGCAAGTGCGAGCTCTGGCCACACCCACAAGGGGCGCCCCTCCATCGGTGTAGTGGCGCGCAGGCGACGCGACGGGACTCCTACTAATTACTCGGCGATTACTAATTATACCTGGAGGGTATTTTTACTGCACGGAGCAATAATAATTAATTAATACGGCGCATCATTTCGCGTTCAAAAATCTTTAATTAATGAGAGCAAAGGTGAGTTTCGATAGGATTTCCTGCGATCTCACCTGACGGTGAGATTTCCGCGAAAATGTCGAAAAAGGAGCTTTCGTATAATTGGGTTGTGAAAATATTGTGACAAAGGGTGTACGGGATATGAATGAACAGGGTTCCGAATGCTTTTATTGTATCGTCGTAAGGCATCAAGTTTGAAAGTGAGGTTATATCTGTTTATCATTTTTTCTTTTTTTTTGGCGGCCAATTATACCGTTCCTCATTGTTGGAAGTCATGAATGAATCGAGGACAATAGATAGATGGATTTCGTTTTGTGGACGCGTGCCACTACTACAAGTTCAGGAACAACAGTCGCGAGTTTGTCTGCAGAAAAGTGGGCGCTTTGTTTGTTGTTTGAACGATTTCACGCGCTTTTGTTCGCGGTCTTTGTTTTTCATTGTTGTGACGTGATTTTTCGACTGGCTGGGATTGTCTCGGTATATTTTACTGAGAGTTGCGATCTTGTCCTCTATGAACTAAATTGGCATCTACAAATAACAAATGTATCCAAAGCAGATTAACAAATTCGCGGGCAATAACATCATTTCCGATGAAAAAATTTGTTAATTTTCACCATCATTGAATAAAATAAATCATATATTGAAAGATTTTTCACACCATAGAGGACACATTCTACTACACGCGTTTTGGATAACCAAGTGTCAGAAGATGATTATAACAATTTTACAGTCCACTTAAGAATGTATATCTAAGTAGCAACACAGCCACTTTGAAAATTGCATACTTCTATATTTTCCTATAGTAATTCCTTACGAAATTTTTATGCAGGGATTATCATTCAGCGTAATAAATGAGTATATTCAATTATTGAAAAAACTTACGAAAGCATTGCCAATGCGGATTTCAGGAACAACCCATCATTTTCTTTAACGTAAACTGTGATCGAAATCGAAAAACAGTGCTTCAGTTTTGGTGTGGAAAAGAGTTTCCATTAGGTATAAATAGATTAATTTTACGACAGAGGTTCCAATGCCGTATAGGTATGCGGAAGGAAGAATCAAAATCCGGAAGTTTTCTCTTACCACTGCGTTATTTTATTTTTCTCCTCTGCAGAAAAAATTAAGTAAGCTAGCAATTTGTCATTTTCAGAATGTTGCCAAAAAAAGATGCTCTGTTGAATGATATGTTAAATGTTCTGTTGAATGTTAAACATAAAAACAATAATTTTCATTAAGAAAAATCTTTTTTTCTACCTCCCCAATATTTAATAGAAAACATGGAAATATTGGCAAATTTGAATGAAAATACAAACTGATTCTTTTCCCTATCTACTAGCTATAATAATAATTTAAAACAAAATTATTATTTCTCTCTAGATTTGTACACTAAACATTTATAAATAGGAGAAGAAACAAATGCTATTCATATACCTACTTATAGGAAAAGCTATACAATTGACAATTATTGATATATTATGCAAATTCACCGTTTCATGTGTAAATTACTTATTTCAAATTTCCTATCAGCGAAATTTCTACACAATCGACTACTATTTTCAATTTACTTTGCTTTCGTTATATACCTAATTATTTGAAACTGTCGTAATCAATTCGGCTGATTCACAATGGTTTGAATTTTTTAAATTATTTCAAAACTGAAATGATGGTTACTTGTTTTAATTACATTAACTGCAACCTAAAGATATATTTCAGATACTTACGAGCCAAAGGTTATGCGTGCAATATCAAACCGAGTTTCGCGACTGCTTATTTGAACATTCAGTAACATCTACCATTTTATTTACATACCTAGACAAATTTTCAATAGATATTTTGTGGAAATACGATTTTTTCAAGATATCAACTCTAGATTAGATATTATTGATACAATATATACCTACTAATGGCTTGGATTCTCGGTCCATTACCGTTTTTAACTTGCATCAATTATGTATACCTAGGCGCTATATTGCGCCAATAAAATGAGTACCTACACGGTTAATAAGCTCAAATTCATCTCACTACAGGCTCAGATTATTTTTTTTCGAACACTTAGCTTCCTGCAAATAGGTAGGCTCAAATGCAGTATTCAACAATATTTTCAAATAGTATCTAGCATGCATCGTGTATGGTGAACTAACAGTGATAGTGTGACGTTAAAATTCTGAAGTGCTTTATTCATTTTTATAAGGATAGGCACTGAGTTGAAGGGAGCATTCTGATGACCGTGAATATCCAGTAGATCTGCAAATTTATTATATCCACGAAGACATAAGTTAGCGGGATGTCAACAACAAATACCTACTATAAATTTCAATCTGTACAGTTTTTCATTCTACTAAAAAATCTATATCATTTGAAAGTCATTTCTTCTTCATGCAAGACTATCATGAAAGAATTATTTCGGTAAAGCCATGTGCTTTCATTTATTTCTTAAACACATTTGAAAAATCGAAACTCTTCATTCCTAGCTAACAGTTTTATATTTTATAATAGTTGCGAAAACGTTTCGGAGAAACAAATTATAAAACTGTATATCTCCCAGAAATGTTTTCATTTTACGAAACAGTTATAAATAGGAAATTGGCACCATTTTATAAAACATTATAGTCTTTCTTAATATTTTGTATGGCATTTTTCTAACACTACAAAACAGTTTTATAAACATTTCAGCAGTTGGTATAAAATTTTTCTTACACTCTTAAAAAATAGTTTTGTAAAGATACTCATTAAAAAGTGTTCAAAATGTTTTTTGAAGGTGCGAGAAGTAATTTTGTATTGGACTTGGACACTAGGAAAACTAACAAATAGAGAGGTTGAAGCCATTTTAATAATTTCACTTTTGTAGGTAGGTACTTATGACACCGTTGAAGACATTGTTTGTGTTTCAAATATTGATATTTCAACTGCAAATGAAACTTTGTCGACAAATATATAGTCCATTATTAGTAAAATTTAAGCGCGCCACTCTATTATTGTTTAAAAAAATTATTGATTATGCAAAAATTCACTTCGTCAAAGTATTGATTTTCTAGTCAAAAATTTAACTCAGTTTGTTCTAAATAATATAATTTTATAATATCTATGTACTTATCAGCTGCAAATATGTGCGTTATTTCATATTTTCAAGTCTAATGTCAGTATTACGAATTGCTAACATTTTAAAATGACGTCGTTGTATAAAATAATTTGGTATCAATAGCAAACATTTAAACGTATTTTAGGTACTATGTTACCCCTATAAAACTGTTAAGAAACACTTAGTTCTAGGAGTGATATTGCGGCACTACTTTTAAATCTGTATATATTTCTACAGAAGTGCTTGTATGAAAATAAGATTTCTCACGTATATAGTTTGGATAAATATAATTTATCGGGATGTTTTGGCTAAGAAGCTTCTTCCATCGATTATAATATAATATTTCGAAGGAGTTTTGACCCTGTGATTTGAGGGGATTTTGATCATTAATAACTTTTTCTATTTTTAGCAAGAACAAAATTGAAGCACTAGGTTACGTCGGTCTTCAACGAACCACTTTTCTTATTTTTTTTCCAATAACCAATATTATTACCTACACGATATTATTAGTTATTCCGTTATTTGGATGTTAGTCAAATAAAACTGACAGATTATACATCATTATATTACATTACAATTATAAAATACCAACAGAATGAAACTATTGAAGCACCATAAAATGATAAAACAATTTTGATGCTTCGGCTATCTACATACCTGATTAGGAAAACTTGTTTTCCTATGATTTAAGGTTAATATGAAAGTAGTTGTTTAGAAAGTATTTTGTCTTTTGTGTAATTCAATGTTTATATGAAAGAAGTTGTTTAGAGGGGTTTTTTTCTTCCAGTTTGGGTCTGAAAGTTAGTTCTTTGCATGATATATACATCTTTGTAACGAGTTTATTTTGAAATCAATTGCTTT
>WOGQ01001465.1:0-14432 GCA_015342025.1 Leptinotarsa tumamoca | reverse complement strand
CTAACGAGGTCTTACCTTTTAACGTGTGATTCCTAACACGGTTGCAGAATCATCCCAGCTTCAACCAGATAAATTCTCTCGAGAAAAATATCTGATCAGGCGGGAATCGAACTCACGGCCTTCCGATCGTGAGTCGGGCGCACTACCACCACGGCCAATTCCACAATGTTGATTGTTGAATTGAAAAGTGTCAATTAAGGAGGAATAAGGTGTAAAGGTGACCCAGTGAATAAATGCTTGTGTTTTTAAATAGCTTATCTTGTGAAAAAGAAGGACGAAAAGTTGCCCTTTTCTGTTGCCCTTTTCTGAACTTTGAAGGGTCGTAACTTTGTAAATAAGGGGGAGCGTCGCTTTTTTTCGTTTGGATTTGTAACCTACGCATAAAAATACCTAAGTACACTCAAATTTTTTTTTCAAAATCGCCGGGTGCCTTCAAAACGAATATTTACCTTTTTTTTTAATCTGATTTGATAATTCAGTGAAAAATATACATCAAAAATAAATCTGTATTGAAAGTGCCTCCCCTAAGTGCCTCCCTGATAAGTATGATGTTATTGAACTAAGATTGTTACCTTTGAATATTGAAAACACAAATAGACAAAATATCAATGAAACTCACCCAGCCACCAAATCGTCTTTTCATTCCCATCGAAAAATCCCTCATTATTACGCCTATTTTCCAACAACAACCACCACTTATTTTCCACAACAAACCACTTAAGCCGTATGAAAAGTGGACACCGAATTGACATGCACGACAAACGGAACTGTCACTTGCAGCGATAAATAGGAAAACAATTGAATAACGCTTAACCAGAGGCTTCTTGTGCTGTACAAATGAGCAATAGTCAGAGAAGATTAATGATCTGGGAAAATCCACATAAAATCGATAGCCGAGCACTGAATCCGACACCAGGGTCTAGTGTTTACTCGAAAGATTGGACTATTTGTGATTCTTGACCAAGAAATGAAAAACTAACAAAAAACGACTAGATGTTTTTAGTACCTGAGTAAATAAATTGATAAACTGTTGAACTCATTTTGTGATTCTGGAAATCACATTTCTGAGACATATTTTTCTCTGGTTGAATGAGTTTATAAGTCGGTGTCTAGCCTTTACCTAGATTATCATCATGATCTTTTAGATTTATTTTCAAATTCAGATTTTCAGACATTCAAAGGGTCACTCTCTGGTCGTAGAATTATATAATACTTTTGAACCAAAATATAGTTCTTTTGTGAAGACGTTTTTTACAATTCAGTTATATGAAGCTAAAGCTATTATGCCAAATTATGATCAATAAAAATCCAATGAACTTAAATCTGGAGATCTAGGAGAACTCTCCTTCGACCCTGATTATTTTCAAAATTATATGAAATATCAAGATTTTCCCTTCGAACTCCGCAAATCGTATCTAGATCACTCGGTTAGGATGGTTGTTCTGATAATGGAGTCTTTGTAGGAATTATGCTCTCTCTATTCTCTCTATATCATGCCGGCTTGTCGCGCTAAGACCGAAATCTTGGTCAGTCAAATGCAGAAGGCTATCATTCTCAGCTCATTGCAACTGCTTAGGGCACATAATTCCCGGACCCAATGTTCACTTATCCCACAGTGTGGAAAGTGGTTATTGGTTGATAATGTTGGCGCGCCCTTCCGAGTATATCGGAAAGAGGGCCTGACTAGCACCATTTGGTACAAATAATAATAATGATAATAATAATCCCCGACATTTTTTGAGTATACTTATTATATCTGTTTGACAAAAAACAGCAATGTTATTAAAATGATTGAAAAAACGCCCGTCCTGTAAACTTCGGGTATAATTCCGAAATTTTGCCTCTACATCAAATTTGGCTGAACGTTGGCTTCGTATTTCCTGTTTTCATCGTCTGAATTTAGGTAATTGAAACCAGCAGTTGCTTTGAAAATATGTTCGGGCTGTTGTAATTCATTATTGTTTTTTGATGTGATTGACAGTCGCCGTGTCAGCGATAGAAAGCTTTGATGGATGTTGAATTTGCTTGACGTGAACGAAAAAAAAATGTGTACTTTAAATGATTAGAATGTCAGGTCCCGTATGTTGGCTTGAGTGATGTTATTTTTAGTTGCGGAATTATATGAATGAATGAGAGTCTGTGTCGCATACAAGAAGTCACCGTTACAAATCATTCATATCATTGGAACAGTGAAACTTGAAATATACATGTGTTAGTTATTAGAAATGCCCACGATTTATAATTTGATATGTGAAAAAAATCAATAGCTACTTGTAAGGAAGAGCGGGTCACAGAGGCCACCTTTTTTATTTATTTTTTTTGTCTTCTGTGAGTGCCTGCACTGATACGTAGCTCACAGAATTATAATAAATATAATTTTTACAACTTGACAAACATTTGCATTTCATTAGTTCGAACTTCCATTGTCTAATATGATATAAATTTATTTGAAATCCCTGAAAGAAACTGTAAAAAATTAAAAAAGGTTAGCTGAAAAGTAACAACTGTATCAAGCAAAAAAAAACTAAAACTACAATGAAATAAAATACAAGCAGCAATCAAAATAATTGAACTATTAACACGAGATGAAAATCAAAAAGTTACTAACAAGAAATGAAAATCAAAAATAAAAAAAACCAAAACAAATTACTTCACGAAGTTTCGATTGTTAGTATCCACAATCGTCTTCGGGTGATAACTGTATTAAACAAAAAACAAACTGAAATTACAATGAAATAAAATACAAGCAACAACCAAAAAATCAAAAAAATTGAACTATTAACACGAGATGAAAATTAAAAAGTTATTAACAAGAAATGAAAATTAAAAATTTCAAAAAATCCAAACCAAGGTACTTCACGACGTTTCGATTGTTAGTATCCACACTAGGGTGATAACTGTATTAGGCAAAGAACTGAAATTACAATGAAATGAAATACAAGCAACAACCAAAAAATTGAACTATTAACACGAGGTGGAAATTAAAAAGTTATTGACAAGAAATGAAAATTAAAAATGAAAAAAAATTCAAACCAACTTACTTCACGACGTTTCGATTGATAGTATCCACAATCGTCTTCGGGCGATAACTGTATTGAGCAAAAAAAACTGAAATTACAATGAAATAAAATACAAGCAACAACCAAAAAGTCAAAACAAATTTAATTTTCATTTCTTGTTAATAACTTTTTGATTTTCATCTCGTGTAAATAGTTCAATTTTTTTTATTTTTTGGTTGGCTTGTATTTTATTTCATTGTAATTTCCATTTTTTTTGCTTAATACAATTGTTATTTTTCAGCTAACCTTTTTTAATTTTTTAAAGATTCTTTCAGGGATTTCAAATCAATTTATATAATTAGACAATGGAAGTCCGAACTAATTAAATGCACCACGAAACATTGTCAATCACCTTCAAATTAACAAACATTTATTTGAAGGAAAAAAATGGTACGTGAACTCAATGATAATTATTTTAGGTGAAATCTAGAAACTGACTATGTACCCCACTTGTGAAAAATTATTACAAACTGGCCTCTGTGTCCCGCTCTACCATACATAACATAAAATAGCGGGACTGCTTTCACTTGCCATTGTTTCAACCGAAAAAAATTCGATAGTGATAAAAATGTTATTAGGAAAATATGGGGCATCATTCAACCTCACGGATAATTTTCGAAAAGAAATCATTAGGACACACGTTTGTTCTGGATTGTTCAGTCTCAGTTGGTAGCCGGGCGGTTCGATGTGGGTGCTTTCTTCACTCACTGAAATCGACCGTCGTGTTGGTCGCTGGTTCATGCCCCAGGCTGAACGATAGATTTTCACTTGCTATCGTCCAACCCTTGTTATGAATCACAAGTTAAAAGGTAAGACCTCGTTAGTACTTAGCTCGCACAAGTTTCGACTTCTGAGGGTTGTCGTAGGGGTACGACAGCTGGATAACGGAGAAAACAGATTTCAAACAGATTTAATCACAACCCAGTAGCATTTCAATTTTCAATGGAGTTGGTATCCTGTGTGACTTTTCAAATGTAATGCTTCAAGAGCGCCATTTTTCTTTGAATACATTTTGATAGTTTAACCAAAAACACGAATTACTTTTATACTCTCTCATAATGATAATAATAATGAAATGATTCCCGAAGATGAAGAGATTGGGAATTCAAAATTAGATGCCAGCGCCATGGTGGCGAAAGTGCAAAACACGAGTCAGTCACTCATAATTATGCAACACAAACTAAACACTCAACTTGGTTTTCGATGTTTCGCGTTGATTTTTATTTATGATTTCTGATTTGGTCCTATTACTTGTTTCGTTGGCAATCAACTGAATAAGTAATGAATAAGGAATGAATCAAGAAAAAGTGACAATCGACAAAATTTTCACCAATTCACTATACGAATTAATGTAACAGCGACAAGAATAAACAGTCATTAATGACTACTAAGATGAACAATGTATTTGTCTCTAGATCACAATATCGATACCAGGGAGGTATCGCTTATTTTAAATCCATATAAGGAAGAAAAACTGTAACTCTTTGTAGTCGCTGTTTAGGAGAGGTGCTTTTCAGAGGAGTTCGACCTCAGACAATAGACGAAAGCTATAGAAGGTTATTTTGGTACATTCGTAAATAGTGCTGGAAGCATTTTCCCTGAACTTCTGCTATTTACTAAGATCTTGAGACAGTTTCTCGCGTTATTTAAGGACTATGACATCAATCTTTATCCTTCTCATATGTACGAAATCATTTAACAACAATGAAATTCCAGCTATTCATAAACATGTAACGCACGATAACCGAGGTAAAAACTTCCGACGTTACTCGAGAACTTCCTTCTCAAACCTCCTAGCACGTGAAATCAACTGGTTGCTCCATCGATTCAGCCAGGATAAATACGATTAGCTCGGCAAGGTGGGTAAAGAGAGAAACGATGTTTCTCTCCAATTTGCTTTACCATACTACTTAGATCGTATGTTACGGCTTGTATTCACAGAAATAAAATCGGAATTGTATTTATTTCCTCTTCTTTCAGATAAATACGTTCTGTGAGATGTGTCTGGGGATTACTGAAAAAGACGAGGAGAAAAATTCGATCGCCTAACACCTGTGCTGCATTCGAGGCGTCAACTTCATATATGCAAATTGTACCTAAAAGAAGTATGGAACTGTTTGAATAATATTACATAATAAAATGTTCATTGAATCCAAACCGGTCAAAATATGTTGAAACTAAGAAAATAAAAATGTTCCAAACCAGTTTCAAGAAAAGATCATGAGAACTCTCAGTTCCTTTACCTCCCCCTACTCCACAAATGACAATCCTTCACTTCACGATGTAACATTACATTTTTTCATTTTATACTGTTTACGTGGCAATCTGAATACAAAGACACCCTTTTGCTAAATTTTACTTGGTAGATTTTGACAAACCAATTATTTAAATTTCTATTTTTCATTTTCACACTTCTGGGATTCTTTGGAGCAGTCTACAGCAGTACTCCAAATGAATTATAATTAGAATGCTGACACCTATTCAAAGTCCATATTGTTTATTTTAACTTTTATTCATTTTACAGTTGGGTGTGGCATGAGGGGTTGCTGGCCAAACTTTGGTGCTATGGCTCTTCTTTGTATGGCTCTTCAGCTTTCTGAAAGAACGTTCCCTGCAAGTGGTCGTGGATGGATATATCTCGAATACTTTCACCGTCAAAGCTGGTGTTCCCCAGGAATCCATATTGTCCCCAACCCTCTTTTTATTGTAGATCAACGACTTATTGGAAAAAAACCAGAATCCAAATTGCTTTGCTGACGACAGCACACGTGTCTCGTCATTCCATTTGGATTCTAGGACATCGGCTACGGAGGCACATCTTCACCGGCAGCAGTAGGTTGCAAATCTTAATGAGGATCTAGAAGTGATTTCGAGTTGGGGTGAAAGTAACTAGATTCAATTCAATGCCACTAAAACCCAGGCATCGGTTTTCTCCAAAAAGATAGATGTCTCCCAATCGGATATAATAATGTCAGGTCAGACAATTCCGCTTTCTGCTTCAATAAATTTGTTGGAGGTTCAAATGGACACCAGTATGTCTTGGCACAATCTCGTCGCTGGAATTGCGAATGCTGCTTCTCAAAAGCTTGGAAGATTGTTCCGAACCAGAAAACTTTACACACCTCAGCAACTTTTGATGCCTTATAAAGCTCAAATCAGACTTTCGTTGGAGTATTTTTCTCATATATGGAGCTCCGTCCCTAGGTATACCCTGAATTTGCAGGATTCCATCCAGAAAAGAGCCATCCGCCTGAATGGAGACGATAACATCACGTGCAACCTTGATAGCCTGGAACATCGAAGAAATGTTGGTGATTTGATTCTTTTCTATAGATACTTTCACGGAAGGTGTTCAAGTGACTTGGCACATTTGATTCCACTAAGACCGGTACATATCATAAATACGCGACGGACTGTGGCCGCTCATCGTTTTGAGGTTCAACTCAGTACACCTCGAACTTCACTGTTCAAGAACTCTTCCATCCGGAGAACTGCGTTTATGTGGAATTGACTTCCCGGGAACGTTTTTCCAATTGGGTTTTATCTCCAGCGATTCTAATCCAATATGAATCGCTACTTTCGAACAAGCACCGGTCTGAGAGCGCCTTAAGGATTTTCCTGTATTGCTTATGTTTTGTACTTGAAAAAATAGACGTCAACAAGTACTCTTTTTTTTTTGTTTAGTGAGAGTTGTTTTCCATAGTGATTAATGTAGACTGCGAAATGAGGTAAAGACAGAGATATCTACTTTTAATAATGTCATACTGAGAATCGGTATATGTTTGAAGGGACTGATGGAACAGGTGGAAACATTGTCCGGATTCTGAATTGAAACCGATTATATGTGTGACGTGACTGTACTGGCTAAAATAAGTGAAATAAATCCGAAAAAATAATCAATCAATAGGACCCTCCACTCCCTCGTTGCCTCGGGACCTCCAGACGTCCAAATCAGGCCCTGTTTGTATTAGATTTCAGTCCTATTTACATGCTTAAAATGCATGCAGGAGCATGCGAAAGTTAGGTGAAATATCTGATAATTTGAAAGTAGGGTGTGATGAATGTATTGAAGTAGAGAACATTTTGAAATACTTCAAAGCAACAAGCCTACGTCGTAGAATATAGAACATTACATAAGCGCCCGGCTTACACCTTTGTAAGAAACATATTTACCAATTTACCAACTTCATATTCCATGCATCCGATGTATATTCATTTCAAGATATCTAGATACAAGAGATGTTATGCAGTTACTTGATTTCAAAGACTTGATACACTGTCTGATTTTCTCTGTAATCTTAGAGTTCGCAGATCCGTAACTCTCTCCGGGAAAACAGTTCCCGGCAATATTTAATAAAACGTTTGAGATAGAAGCGTGTACACTAGACATAATATTGAGAGTTTGTTTGTACAAAATGCGGTTTCGCGGAAATGTTTATCTCTCAAATGAATCCCGCTCTGATTCGAGTTGTACATGAATTCTTCGGTATAGTTCACAAGTGTCATTTCGCAATTATGAGTTCGAATTCAGAAAAAATTGTGATCGAGATGTCACCTTATTCGTAAATCCAGCTAGAGTGTATTACGATTTGAGCCAAATTCTGTTAACAAATAGTTCAAATGGTATACATAAAAAAGAGGGGTTTGTTTTATGCGAATATGTCAAAAATTATGGATTATATTCATAATTTGAAAAAAACTGTTGATTAGCTTGATGCTCTGAACAAAACAACTATGTGTACAGAACATTGAACTAAGTAAGCATTTTTCACTATTTACTCTAGACAACAAAATAGCAAAACAATTTTTTTTTAAAAATATTGAATTTCTCTATTTGTTTAAAACAATTGAATGAACAAATTACGTAAAAAAGTCATATCCTATGTTAATAACTGCCATTGTTTGATGTGAAAACAGACATAGCTAAATATCAATTGAAAAAAAAATTTACCAACAATTTTTAGATATTTCATTTTGCAATAGTTATAAAAAATCATAATTAACAAACTATTGAATTTTTATGAACTTTTATTGCAGGATCGTATGAAGTATATATATCAAAAGGGCTCCACGAAGTTTAAAATTTATAGGCCAATTATTTATACCTTTTATTCCATTATTTATGCCAACGGAGATTGGGAAAAATTTTTTAGCTAACAATTGAATACCTTTTTGAAAAATGGTGATAAAACTTTTTTTTACGGGACTCGATTTATTCAAGTGTTGAGAAGATACTAGAATTTTTTCAAATTTTTAAAATGACATTTTATGTTATAAAAAAAATTATTTCTTTTGATAAACTTTTGAAATTTTCAAAATCAAATTAAAATTATAAATAATGGGGATAGAGTTTCGGGAGTCAGGACTTTTTTATCGGAAATTTCCTCCTCTTTGACGAGCTTTTTTCTAAATTGCTTGAGTATCAATATTTTTTGAGTTATTAACGAAAACTAAATACCACCAAAATCCTTCAAAAACATTTTTTAGAGGTGATTCCAAATCGAATGAGCTATCGCTCAAATTTTTAGAATCTTTATCTCTATTTTTCATGGTTTTGAACTTGTTGATTAGACTATTTCAGAAAGATATGTGAGGTGAAATGTTCATCTGAAGATATTGATTTCAAATTCCATCTCGACCTTGAACCAGATCAATTAGTTTTAGTTTTTGAGATATAAATATACATAAAGTAAACAAAGGAGATATTCATACTCAAGAATAATATCATTGATCGAAACACTACGTTTCAGTTTTTTTTTTTTTCATTTGATTTGTTACAGGTTCGTTAATCGTACTGATTGATACATTGAGCCACCGATAAACACCCATGCCGAAACAGAAAATATATCCCAAAAAATTTCAAATTCATATTGAACTTTATTTTTCTTAGGGTTTGCCAGGATTACCCGGTGAAATAGGTCTTCCAGGACAACCAGGACGATTAGGTTCTCCAGGTCCAAGGGGTGAACGAGGCCAACCTGGTACACCAGGTTTTCCAGTATGTGAAATGAACAATTTGGACTGCTCCAATAATACCTAAATTCCCATGCCTATTTCACTGTTGTTCAATTCGTAGGTCCAGAAAGTAATATTCCAAACAGAAAATATAACTCACGATAAATGTAATATTCGTAACCAAGTTCCATTTGAGCTCTGTGATTATTTTTCTAATGGTTTATCCAGTTCTTTGAACCAGATAAATACTATACATAATTGGACAGTCTGAAAAGGGTTCAACAGCGAAGTAGTGGGTTTCAAATTTCAAATAAACGATAATCCTAAAACCATCCAACGCTATTATTTCGACAAATGAACTGTGGGATGACACCAAATTGTAAACTATTTAGAGAAAAAATAATCTGTAAGAAGTATAGCCACGTTAAATACTCATACATACATATTTTCCATACAAATTGTCTTTATCTCACCTAGACCTGCCTCTCTTTCGGCTGATTGTCCGGCTCAAGACACCTGGTGTTTGATCAATGATTTCTAATTATTCTAATGAATTTTCGTTTCTTACTGAAAGGAATGAATAGTTCTTTTTTATGTTACTTGAATTAATGGTTGTGTCCAGATCTATTTTTGTGTTTATCTGACTCAGACCTGCCTCCCTTTCGGCTGATTGTCTGGTCCAAGACTCCTGGTCTTTGATCAATGATTTCTGTTGATTTCTAATAATTTTTATGAATTTTTATTTCTTACTGAAAGGAATGAATAGCTATTTTTTTCTTACGTGAATTCATGGTTGTATCCAGATCTAGTATTGTTTATATCTCAATTAGACCTGCCTCCCTTTCGGCTGATTGTCGGATCCAAGACTCCTGGTCTTTGATCAATGATTTATATTGATTTCTAATAATTTTTATGAATTTTCATTTCTTTCTGAAAGAAATGAATAGATATTTTTTTTCTTACTTGAATTCATGGTTGTATCCAGATATACTATTGTTTTTATCTCAATTAGACCTGCCTCCCTTCCGGCTGATTGTCTGATCCAAGACTCCTGGTCTTTGATCAATGATTTCTATTGATTTCTAATAATTCTTATGAATTTTTATTTCTTACTGAAAGGAATGAATAGTCATATTTTTTCTTACTTGAATTCATGGTTGTATCCAGATCTAGTATTGTTTTTATCTTAATTAGACCTGCCTTCCTTTCGGCTGATTGTCTGATCCAAGACTCCTGGTCTTTGATCAATGATTTCTAATAATTCTTATGAATTTTCATTCCTTACTGAAATGAATGAATAGTTCTTTTTTTGTTACTTGAAAAAATGATTGTATTCAGATCTAGTTTTGTCTTTATCTCACTTAGACCTGCCTCTCTTTCGACTGATTGTCTGGTCCAAGACTCCTGGTCTTTGATCAATGATTTATATTGATTTCTAATGATTCTTATAGATTTTTATTTCTTACTGAAAGGAATGAATAGTTATTTTTTTCACTTGAATTCATGGTTGTATCCAGATCTAGTATTTGTCTTTATCTCAATCAGACCTGTCTCCCTTTCGGCTGATTGACTTATCCAAGACTCCTGGTCGTTGATCAATGATTTCTATTAATTTCTATTATTTCTTATGAATTTTTATTTTCTACTGAAATGAATGAATAGTTCTTTTTTTTCTTACTTGAATTCATGGTTGTGTCCAGATCTAGGAAAATACGCAACATGATCTACGCTTAGGCGTTTCCCAAGAACTGAACGCCACCACTGATTTATTGTTATTCATTTATTTTTTTTTTAATTTACTGTTATTATTATCGAACATATGTAGCGTCCATTATAGACAAGAATATGTATCTGACTTTAATAAATTGATTGATCAGTATCAAAGAATTGAACAACATGAAATAGACATGCAAAAAAGTCCAGGGCCTCCACACTCACCCATGAATTTTCATAAATAATTACTATTACTGATCACCCAAAAGTATTAACTCAATTAATTTCTAATCTAGCACCAGCGTAGCTTCGAAACTGAGCAAGGTTTTATCCACTGAATGTTTTTTTCGCACCTTAACAACCTATTAACTTTCAACAGGGACTTCCTGGTCTAAGAGGTCCTGTTGGTCCGATAGGTGAGCCTGGACTAGTGGGACTACAGGGTGTCAAAGGAGAAAAAGGCACCAATGGTGAACCAGTATGTCTCATAACGTAATAATGAATAGGACTGAAAACGTAGTTTGCTGCAATATTGCATGAGATTTTTTTTTGATGCCATGTAGTTATGGATATTTTGTTACGAAGCATGATCACTAATGGCTAATTCATGCACCTCACCTTTCACTTGTACTTAATTTGTTGCCTTCAATTTAATGATGAATAACAATAATTCATAGATTGAATCATTCAACCACCGTTGTTAAAAAAAAAAGGTGACGCGTTAACTGACAAATTAAAAAAATGAAATATTCAATGTTAGCAGACAAAAAAGGTAGTGAAGAAATTATATAAATTTTACCGGATGGTACAGACTCATGACACAAACCTCTTTTATCTATATACCTCAAGCTTTTTCATGAAATTCGTAACACTGAATATGCTCACAAAGTGGCACTTCTTGACGTAACGGAAAACTTTTTCTATCTTCCAGTTTTTCAAATTTTGATTTTCGAATAAAACACCCTGTATACCATTACATCCTACAAATATCATACTTTCCTGAATCCGATGATACCCCATAGTTGGTATTTGAACTGTGGGTTGAAACACATAGTTCTGTAGAATGGCCTGCAAGATCACCCGACTTTACCCCTCTGAACTTCCTGTTGGTCCTTGCAGATTATTGGGGAAGAAGCTATTTTGAGGAACTGTTATAATTAGTTGTTGGAGATCGTACTAATAACATAAATGAATTGAAAGTTCCTCTCCATGAGTACATTCACTGTGTCGAATTTCGGAAAAATAGCTGAATAAATGAAGAATTGATTGGGGGTGTACCATAAATCCAAACTCCGTTCTTCAAAATACTTGAAGAAGCTTCTCTTTCGACATTATCGCACGAGATATCGTACAACTGGTGATAAGTTCAAGCAAATTGCCAACATTACATATACATTAGCTGCATATGCACTCTTTTTGTTATGAACTTGTGGTATTTTTAACTCGTTTCTGTTATCAATACGAATACCAACAATGTACTCAGTAACTAAGTTCGTTTGAAGGTGGTTGACAAAATTTGTTTTATCGTTTGAAAGCAACTTCCTGATGACCCGCGAAGACCTAAGAAACGTCAAGAGGGGTTGAGTCAGGTGATCTGACAGGCCTCTTGACAGAAACATGTGTTTCAATAACCGGATTCAGAAAGTTATGTAGATAGCAGAAATGTAATAGTATACAGGTTGTATCATTTGAAATCAACGTTTGATGTCATGTCCAGAAAAACCGAGAGTTGAAAAAATCTCCCATTGGGTCAAGAACTATTTTTTTGTGAGCATATTCAATATTTCGAATTTGGTAAAAATAGCTTGAGAAATAAAGAAAAGAAGGGAGTGTACCATGACTCTATGTCACCCCGTATGCTGATGTATCTCGCACTTCATATATAATAGCAGAATGTCAATATCAACAAAGAGCTGATCAAGGCAATGTCATGAATACGAGTAATATTGACCACACTGCAGTTACCGTAAGGATTCCTTTAAGAAAAAGTATTCACCCACAGAACGTCCCTTGAAGTAATTGTGGTGTATGAATGGTCCAATTTATAATTTATATTGTGACAACTTTTCAGAAGTAAAAAGAAAGATAAAGTAGAGAGTAAAGGTATGATGAATGACAGCCATAATGACAGCCATGAATGTGTTTTTCTATTTCCAATCAGGAAACAGTTACTTTTCACTACGTCTTTGATATACGATATATATCGATATATAGGTATATAGGTATATTGAAACTGAAATTTTATAAATACTTCAACACATATGCGTAAAATAATAGAATTATGAATAACCAGTAGAAAACTCTCATTTCTTTTAGAATGTTCCAAAAGATGAGAAAAATATTTTTTACTATATTCGATACGTACTGAGAATGTGTTTAATAAGTGATCCATTGTGATTGATTACATTCGTTCGAAAATTTGATTTGATTAATGGCTATGATTCTGATGAAGGCTTTTATCAATATTACGTCAACTCATGTTTTTAACAACAGACACGTATTTTTGTTAAAATCATGATTTCATAGACATTTTCTTTAGTTACCACGTCTTATTCCAGATTTGAATGTATACAATCCATTCATTTTCATAAAAACACACTGTATGAAAAATTGCTTTCAGATCATTAAAACAAAAATCTATCAGTTTCGGCATACCTATTCATTTTCATCGAATCTCAAAACTAGTTTTTGCAAAATCTCATCATCTTGTAAGAGTAAAGTATATCTTTGAAAAATCTTAGCATGGTTCCAAGTTACTCTCTTCATTTATTCATCGAGGTTATCTCTAAAAAACATCATAATTAATATAAAATAATCTTCAATTAGGGTTCCCCAGGATTACAAGGAATGCCGGGAATAAGAGGACCTCAAGGCATACCAGGTTCTTCAGGAATTCCTGGAAAAGATGGAATACCAGGTCAAAATGGTGAGAAGGTAAGACATGTTAAAAAACACAGTAAAATATCAAATTATGCTTTGAGTTTTGAACCAAGGACCTTGAAGAGCCTCGTTTATCTTTGATGTACGTTTTTGTAGATCCTAAAGATAACGTCTTCTTTTTTACATACTCAGGTTTGTCCTTGAAGGATAGTTGGGTTCAGCAATGCTTTGTTTGTGACACTGTTTCCAATGAGGAAATGAAGTTCCAGTTATCCTAATATCAAATATTTCAAAGAAAAGACAGCAACTTCACGCAACTGCGTCAGTGTTGCAGTGAGACGTGGAAAAACAGCATATATACAATTTGCAGAAATCTTGCAGATTGGGGTGTTGCTACAAAATCATTCACGCAAACCAATAGCCTGCCAATTGAACTACGCAGACCTGAAGAAATCAGTTACTATTTTTTAAACATGGCTGGACATTCACTAGTAAATAATAACACTCATTCTACAATAATAATAAATTGAACGCTCCTATGAAATTTCCCCTCACCGATATATGTGATGATGATATATTGACTGCTATCAAAGAAATAAAATCTAATGCTTTAGGTATTGACAATAGAAATATCAAGATGATTTCTATAGTGATACCACGCTGTATTGATGAAGTTGAACATATTTTCAACGAGTCCTTCAGACAGGGTATTTTTCCAGATGTTTGGAAGGTTGCTAATATAATTCCAATTCCGAAAAAGAATGCACCTACCACGTTCAGTGACCTACGCCCTATCAGCATTCTGCCCTCATTCTCTAAAATATT
>WOGQ01001464.1:0-14436 GCA_015342025.1 Leptinotarsa tumamoca | reverse complement strand
CAAAATTACTTTCGATGATTATATGAATTGCTTAAATAATTGGAGTGTCACCTAAAATTTGATTCGATCCGATAAACATCAAGTACATTCTATCACCCAATACAAGATTGCCCTCAGCCCTGAAGATGATAAGCGTTACATAATTCCAGATTCACACAATACGCTTCCTTGGGGTCATTATTCTATCCCTCAAACATCAAACGCTATGGATATAGACGATTAGCCCATAATTATTAGTATATATGTATTTGACTACAGTTCAGCTGAGAAAAGATTTATATATTGCTAGCTTTTACCCGCGGCTTCGCTCGCATTTATGCTATTAAATAAGTGTCAGTACAATAGAAATGAATCAATATGAGAACTGTAGTTTAATGCTCGGCTGGGATTATCAATTTTTAAAAATTATTACATACGATGAAGTTTCGAAAATTTAAAATATGCTTTATTGAATTGCAATAACAAATGTTAAAATATATTTCACCGGTAAGCACTGATGATGCTAGATGACGTTGATGTAGCTAGATTTAGAGATTTTTTTTAAAACAATTTTTTTATCTTACATAAAAAATTATTTATTTTTTAATAAAAAGTTCTCATGCTATTTCTAATACCTCCAAGCACATGTGTACAAAATTTCATGATGATCGGTTGAGTAGTTTTCACGTGAGACTGTAACAAACAAACTTACATTCGCATTTATAATATTAGTAGGGATTAATGAATGTTCAACTTTATATAATTAGTAAATTTGAGGTATAGAGATTTAAAAAACTTTAATAGCAGCAAAATGTGTCGATACTTGTAGAATGTAATTGTGAATATATTGATGGGATGATTAGATATCAATAAATATTTTGTAGTATATATTTTTTAATTTAAGAATGATTCCTTCTTACGTTAGAAACTTCCTAAACCATCCCCCTTTCCGGTTCAACTAACCCCTCATTCACAACTAACATGATGCTAATTTCAGTCTACGAGCAATTTTTATCTACTCGAAAGGTAAAATATTGCTCCTTCACGTGGTGGCGCTGTTACGCTGTTTTCATAAGTGAAAAGTTCTGTTCTTCACAGAAAAAGCTTTTTGATTAATTAAATTTCAAATGTTCATCTAAATAAAAATTTCCAATATCAGTGGATGGTTATTTCTTCAAACTGACACGTACTGAGATGAAGATGCGCTTATTTTTCATTACCGGATGTGTTTATTTTTGCATGAAACGTAAAGATAACAAAGGTGGATAATCAAATTTTCATTCTTTTCTCAACATCTCTACCACTTTATATATGCTTCTCATACGTATTTCGAAATTATTTCATCACAACTTATGCGTATTTGACATGTCGCCATGTCGTTTCTTTATTAATTTCAACTTCAATACCCCTTTCATGTGCTTTAGATCATAATCTGTTTGACATAACGTTATCTTTTAGTTCTCTTTATGAATTCTATACCCCAAACATTATTAACGAAGATGCGCAACTGACTGTTGGCATCGTCTTTATTTTTTCTTTGTCGATGAATTATGCATAAATTTACTTTCATTTGACGTGCTGTGCGTGACAATCTGATCATTAATAGCGAATATACAAGTGAATGCCGTTCTGACATGTTGTTGTCATCTTTGTTTTTGATTTCTCGATATTTTCTGCATTCGTTTACCTTTCATTTGATGTGCTATACTCAATGATGTGACTATTATTAACGAAGATACAACTTAGTGCCCTATTGGCATCATCTCTGTTTCTTCTTTGTCGACGAATTCTACATTTCTTTCCCTTTCATTTGATGTGCTGTACTTTGATATTCAACTATCATTAACGAAGATGTGACTTAGTGCCCTTCTGACATGTTACGCCATCTTTGTTTTTTCTCTGTCGATGAATTTTGCAGTCGCATTCCTTTCATTTGATATGCTGCACGTTGAGACTCAACTATCATTAACGAAGATGTGATCTAGTGCCCTTCTGACATGTTACGCCATCTTTGTTTTTTCTCTGTAGATGTATTTTGCATTCGTTTCCCTTTCATTTGATGCGCTGCACGTTGAGATTGAACTATCATTAACGAAGATGTAACTTAGTGCCCTTCTGACATGTTACGCCATCTTCGTTTTTTCTCTGTCGATGAATTCTGCATTCGTTTCCCTTACATTTGATATGCTGCACATTGAGATCCAACTGTCATAAACGAAATTGTGGCTTAGTGCTCTTTTGACATGTTGCGCCATCTTTGTTTTTTCTTTGTCGATACATTCCGCATTCGTTATTCTTTCATTTGATGTGCTGCATGTTAAGATCCAACTATCATTAACGAAGATGTGGCTTAGTGCCCTTCTGACAGTTGCGCCATTTTTTTTGTAATAACTCATTCATTTCAACAAATCATCACACATTTTCTACCACGTCACCACCTCCCACGCTGACTACGTCACTTTCAAAGTTTTAATGTTTTATCACAATCATTATTATTATTTGACACTCATTCTCCAGTTCAATTTCATCTAACACAATCAAACAACCGATATTTGATTCCTCCATTCTGATTGGTTGACCGACACCACTCTGTAACAGAAGTTAGGCTGAGTGTTCCACAAGGTTCCCTTCAGGAGTCTGAAAAGTCATAAAATGAACCTTCATACGACAAAGCATGGACTTGAGTCATCTCCTGATGATGCTTACTTGGTTAGCAAAACGCGTTAAGTGATAGATGAATGTCGTATTGAAACATGAAAACGGCTACAATGGCGACGAAACAATAACAAATAAACGCACGCAAAACGGTCGAAACTTACGCAAAACAGTCGAAACGTACGTAAAACTGCCGAAACGTACGTAAAACGACCGAAACGCACGTAAAACGGTCGAATACTTCGCTTTCTCAATTTTCGAACGTTAACTCTACAATACGTAACTCCTCGACAACTTTGGTGCCATCCCCTCCTTTTCCTGATTATGCTAACTTGGTTAACAAAGATACGACTTAGTGTCCTTCTGACATATTGGAACGCTAGACTTCTGTTAAACCGCACTGGAACACCAAAATATTAACCCCTGAAAAGGAGGATATTCTATTGTTTAAAGATTCAGATTCTGAAATAATAAGTTCTTCCTTACTTCATAAGCATAGTGCGACATATTATCTCACTTGTTATTAATTTTTCAAATAAAATTATTCTTATTTGCTTCCAAATTCTATGCATATTTTGAATCCTTTGGATGTTGAAAACTTGTTTCAGAAATTATAGAACTGAAAATAAGTTCAGAGCATTGAATAGAGAAACTTTGCTGTTCAAATAACAGCTCATGATGAAATGAAAAAATTGATAGAAATATTCAATAACGCCTTCAGGGTATTGTTTCATATCTATTTGGCAGTATAAATGATTATACTATATCATTTCAAAACATACAAAATTTTTTCATCCAGAAAAAAATAATGAAGTTGTGAACCATTTGAGGTTTCTAAAAAAGTTGCGTGAAAAGGAAACACTCGAAAATGTTTATAACTTAATAGGGGGGGAATGGAAAATCAAGAAAATGCACCATTGTCTATCGTTTAGCAGAAAATTTTTAGAAAATCTGGGCTGGTTTCTGTGGAGAATAAGGAATCAACTATTGATATAATAATTGAAATAGAGGGACTAAATTTAGAAAAAGAAAGATTGCGATAATGTTCACGATAATGATAATCAGAATGAATTGGAGAAGTCAAAAACCTTGAAACCATATTAAATAATGATCGAACAGAAAAAATACCATCCATAGAGGTTTAAGAAAATATCCGAACATCAATATTCTTCAGAATATTCACATTTTCTGATAAAAAGAATATTGATGAATCTATATACGAATTGGATTTCATATTAGAAGAAATTGCGTGTGAAAATGAAACATCTGATGATTTTCAGTGACGAAAAAATTATTTCGGTTAAAACTTCTGAAGGATCAGAATGAGAAAGAAAAACACAGAAAAACTAAAGGGAAATAAGAAAAGGATGAGTGTGAAAAAAGACCCGTTCACAGAATCTTAAAAAAAAAATCACCAAATACAACATTCAAATGGAAATTGAAAGCTACCTGAAAATTCAGAATAATAATGAGAACGTTTCATTAGAAGAGAAATACTAAGTCGATGATTTCATCATAGTTATATATGAGGGAGAAAATTATACATCAGGAATCAATATAACATATTGATGCAGGTAAAGCATTCATCAGTACGATGACAAAGAAGCGGTTTGTAAAAATGGAAATGGATAGATAAAAAGGGAAAATAAGGTACACAAGTGAAATTACAGAAAAAATCAGGCCTCCCAAACAAATCAATAGAAGTGGAAGAATTGGCAAAATATAATTGAGTATTGATAAGTCTCTAGTAAATAATTCATTAGTTCATAAATTATTTCATATGGAAAGATGAAACTTGAAAACTTTTTCAAATAAAAATTTTGTTAATTAATGAATTGTCTGATCAATGTACATTGTTATCGAATTCAAAAAGAGTGTCAAATTTTTGTCCAATTTGGTATCGGATTTTGAGTGAGAGAAAAAATTCCCTCTCGAAATTACGCACAAATACCGTGGTGACAGAAATTGCATTTATTTCGAAAACAGTATATTCATATTTATTTTCTTTAAGCTATGTTGTAGAAAATTGTCTTGTGTTAAAAACTCGAATATTAGTAATTTCATATTGATTTTCATAAAGTGTCTGATTTGTGGACATTTACCTTACTCTATGTAATCACACTATCATATATAACAAAACATTATATAAAGTTCTGCTATAAAATTTCATCTTACGCAATTCTAGGATGCATTTGTTTCAAGTCACACATTGGTGATATTAAAAGTGAAGGAGTGATGAAAACTACTACTTTTGCTACTATTCCTATTATTTTACTAGTTGTTTTTGATCTTGTGATTTTAATATGGTAATAATTCCGAAATCACCTGAGATTAGTTCATAATCATTCATAGGAACAATTTACTTATTTTTTTACTCAATTCTGTGACGTTTTGTATTGCTGGTTTTGAGGTTTGTTGAGCATTACCTATTGATTATGTAACAAAGACCAGTAACTAAAAGGCAGGTTTACATAATTGAGAAATTAATGGACTATTTGTAACAGTTTGAATAGGGGAAAATAAATAAAACACAGAAAATGTGTTATTTGTGTACCTACATCAGCATAGTTGACGGCATCAACCGCTTTTTCAGCGAAAGGTTGAAAATATTCAATTAAATAAAAGGGTCAACAATGAAGACAAGCAGGAGTTGTCGAATATTTTCCTTCAACACCTAAGGATAACTATATAAAAATCATGATTTACAAATGAAAAATGAGGTCTAATTATATGAAAGCAAATAAACGATATGAGATTTACTGATGCAATGAACGATCAAATTTTCGAGAAATTCACTAAAGCTGTACTTTTGAAATTATATTTCATGAAGTATCTTCAAATATCAATAATGAAAACAAAATCGTTACATTCTCAGTCCAAATTTACTAAAACACTATGGAATATTTGTCCCTGCTCTTCTTTGAGCTATGACTTGCAGTAATATCTTTTTCTTATTATTAGAAACTTTATCCTCACAACTCACTTGATTTGGATGAATTGCAAATCCCTTTTCTATCACTTTGTCATGAATATAATATATATTATCTCGATCTGTTACATCTGCCAGGCAAACCTCCAAAAATTGGTCCTGAAAAATAATCATTATCACAACTTCGAATGGCATTATTGTAAGAAGTAAAATGGAAACTAGTTACTACATGTGTGTGGAAAACTTTCTATTGATGTAATGGACCAAATTTAAATTTTTTTGGGAAAGAAAAGTTTTGGCCTTCTAATTCTTCCAAACAAAGGAATGAAGCAATCAATTTAAAAAAATAACTCTATACAAAGATGTGTAGATCATGCAAAGACTTAACTTTCAGACACAAACTGAAAGAAAAAAACCCTCTCGTAACGGCTATTTTCATATAAACATTGAATATCACGAAAGAAAAATACTTTTGAAACAAATGACTTCACATGGACGCTAAATTATACGAAAAACATTTTTTCTATTCAGTTCGTAATGGAATCGAATCAAATATCATTCACAGGATTCCTACACAATATAATTAATGAAAGAAGTAAAATTTCACTTATACATGGAACACTGTCATCCTCACTGGTAGACATCCTGATGTTTTGCCGTAAGACACTTGCCTTATTTGCTCTCCATTCCAAATACGGATATTATAAAAAAAACACTCAATTCGTTCATAAAATTACGACTTTTTGTCACGGAATGGGTCGAATCCACCCATGTCATGGTAGACAGTACGTAAATAACATTCATTCGCTTATTTCTTCAAATCCCAGCCAAAAGAATCTTGTTTAAATTGAGAGGTTATATTTTTAGAAGAGATTAATTTTTAGGAAAGAAAGGTTTCAGCTTTCTACTTCTCCATCTTGACACAAAAAATTTAAGAATCTTCCAAAAAAGGGAGGAAGCAATCAATTTCAAAAATTAACTCTATACAATTCTCCCTTCTTCGCCCAACTATTATGTGAATATACAGGGCAAAAAATTAAGGGACTATTCTAAGGATATTTTGTTCTTTGATGTTTTTTGATAGTGAGCTTTGTTTCAAAAATACGGAGCGAAATAGAATTTCGACAATTTTTATCCATTTCTACTAACAAAAAAAACCTGAATACAATATATATCGGCCACATTGTTTATTGTCGAAAAATTGTCATTCAAGTTGAATTCTTTCAAAATTAAAAATTCTAAAGAAAATATCCTCACAGCACAGGTGTGTAACTGTTTTATCACTTATTATGTATCATATACATGTATAATGTCCTTTTTTATATTACAGCCCCCGATAAAGCTAATAAACATTAGCGAAAGCTCGGACAGCTAAAAGACCATCATTTACTTTCTGAACAAACCGAATGTATATATTTATAATAACCAAACAACCTAAAAACCAAACAACCCAAAACACTAGATGCGGTTCAACCCGAACTTCACATTATCTTATACAGTGTGACCCACTTGAAAGAGGGACACCTCCATAAAACTTCGAATAACAATTTGGAATTGTAGAGTCAGTCCAAAAAACGGTACTTTGTGACCAAATATTATGTTATTTCTATAAAAACCAAGGTCTGCTGGGAATATTTTTATAGGTTAAATTTTTCCTAAACTAAATTTTAGGAAAAATTTAAAACCTCCAATGGGCTGGGCACCCTCTCAAATGGTGGTATACCAAATTTCATAAAAAAATATTCAAAAAATGCTTGCATTCGCAGTGCAGAAAAAGATTTGGGTGATCACATGCTTCAATACAACGAATTTTGAGAAATCGCGAAATGCATCCGTATAAATTTATCAAAGTTCAAGCTCTCTAGCAGAACACTTTGAACGTAGAGTGCATTTTTGCGAATTTTTGTCAAAAATAATTTGGAACGACGAATCAAAATTTACGAGGGATAGCATTTTTAATAGAAGGTGAAAACATTTTTGGGCTTACCATAATCCTCATGTGACAAAAGAAATGTAGCCCATTGAAATTTTACATTTTTTAGACCCGAGCTTGGGTTTTTCAGAGGACGCAATTTTATTTTTTTGATGTGTAAGGGGGTCAATAGAAACTTAAATTCAAGTTTGTGGGGTCGCCACCCTTGTCTCCCGGCCGCCAACTTGGAAAAAGGGGTGCAAAGGGTTTTCGCGCTGAATCTCGTAAACTAGCACCCTACAGAAAATTTAATCAAACATAAAATGTAGCAAATTAAATTTTCTACTATTTTATTTCAATTACTTTTTATCGTCAAGTGACCAACAAAAAAATTATAAACAAAAATAAGAGAAAATTTTGTAACAAGTTTCCTTTTGGAGATTATACATTTTCTTTCAGTTCATTTTACAATAAAATGACATCACAGCAATTTTGTAGAGGGTTTTTCAAAGAACAATTTCCACTATAAAGTTGTTTAATTTTATTTATTCATCTAGGTATTACAGCGCTTCAAAATTGACCAGATTCTCGAATGCTCATAGTGTTACAATAAAAAATAAAAACAAAACGTTAGGCTTACTTTTCTATCTATATATTTTTTTTATTCATACAATTTATTATGATCTTAACATTCCTATGCTATTATTTAACAATTTTTTACCCTTCTCCCCACTACAAAACAGAACTCTAAGCAGGTAGAAAAGGCCCAAGTAGTTGTTTGAGGACAAGTGAATATCTGCCTGCTATTACTGTTCCCCTCTACTTATTCTGAAAGTTGTGCTACTTATTTTGCCACATGCAGTTGTATTAAAAATTGTGAAAAGTATTTTAAGTTTTACCAATACTATTGCTGCATCACAGTCATAAGATTCGGTGACAATCATAGCAGAAGACATCGACATCCTTGTCTTGCTCATAGGATTAGGAAGGAAGCAACCTAATATTTTTTTTCTAAACCTTCAAAAGGGCGTACGTCCGAACAATTGTACGATCCTTCAGCTTTTATATATGACAACGTAATTGCAGAGTATTTATTGTTTCTCCATGCCTTCTCAGGATGCGACACAACGTCAGCAGCGTATAATATAGAAAAAGTAAAATTCATAAAAATGTTGCAGAAGCATCTTGAGTTAGCTAGTGGAACAGCATAATTTGTCAGTGAGAAAGTCGAGTCATCTTTACTCAGTGTTGTTGGCGATCATTTTTTCGTCTCTTTATGTGGCGGAAATAAAGACCATTCTCTGGACAGCCTGAGATTAAAACGATTCGTTAAAACAGTGACGAAAAATGAATTTAATCTCTCCTCACTTCCTCCAACACAAGATGAAGGCCGTTTCCACAGTCACCCAGTGTATCACCAGATTCAGTCATGGCTCGGTAAACATTGTGATCCAGAAGATTGGGGCTAGAAAAAGCATGGAAAATTTTGGATACCAATCCAAACTTCCAAGCCTCCAGCACCCCTCGAGCTTATGAAATTAATCTTTTGCAGATGCAAAGGAAGCTGTGGAAATACGTGCGGTGCCGAAAAGCAGGCCTCAAATGTTCAGCAGTGTGTCTCCATTGTGGTGGTGAAAGCTGCACCAACATCGTGGACAACAGTAATTGAGGAAAATGAATTGGAAGATGAATTACCGACAATGACGCCAACGCTAACTCCCATTATACCACAAAAATAGACCTTTTTCAATATATAATAATATATAATATTATTTTGTCTAGAAATTGCCTACTGGGGATACCACATAAAAAAACGCGCCTCCAGACTCTACCTCATAGGTGGTGGGGAAGAGGGTCAAAAATAGTATAATAATAGTATAGGAATGTTAAGATCATAATAAATTGTATGAATAAAAAAACATAGATAGAAAAGTAAGCCTAACGTTTTGTTTTTATTGTATCCCTATGAGCATTCGAGAATCTGGTCAAGTTTGGAGCCCTGTAAATCCTAGATAAATTAATAAAATTAAACAACTTCATAGTGGAAATTGTTCACTGAAAAACTCTCTACAAAATTGCTGTAATGTCATTTTATTGTAAAATTAACTGGAAGAAAGTTATAACCTCCAAAAGTAAACTTGTTACAAAATTTTCTCTTATTTTTGTTTATAACTTTTTTGTTGGTCACTTGACGATGAAAAGTAATAGAAATGAAATTGTAGAAATTTTAATTTGCTACATTTTATGTTGAATTCAATTTTCTGTAGGGTTGCTAGTTTTTACGAGATACAGCGAGAAAACCCTTTGCATCCCTTTTTCCAAGATGGAGGCTGGGGAAAGGGTGGCGACCCCACAAACTTGAACTTGAGCTTCTACTGACCCCCCCCCTACACATAAAAAAATTAAATTGCGTCCTTTGAAAAACGCAACCCTAAATGTAACTTTTCAATGGACTAATGGGTTTTTCAAGAAAAATTTTACCTGAATGTTTTCTGTATTTTGAAGAACAATATTAAGGACGACTGTTACCGATTTCCCCGAAAATTAACGTCAACTGTTACCGATTTCTTCGAAAATTTGCCATTAGAGGAACATAGCGATTCGTGGTTTCAATTGGACGGAGCGTCAGCTCATTCCACCCAGGAATACATTTGGCTGAATTTTCTGCAAGTTCTGACAATGATTTGATGATGGTATCGATAATTATTTGTAAATTACTTATAAAAGTAACCAAACTGTTATAAGCTTGATAGTTCCACTGCTACATAAAACCAAATTCACGGCGCCTTCGGATGGGCAAGGAGTGTTGCGTTGGCGAGGGTGTCCTTGCAGGCAGTAAAGGCAGCTTCGGCGGTGTCGTTCCATGTAATTGGCTTTTTCCCTTTGGGAGGTCGTAGAGTGACGTTTGGGTCCTAGCAGTCCTACGCATGTAAAAGTTAATCATACCCAGGAACTGCCGGAGGTCTTTCGCTGTTTCGGGCCGTGGATACTCCTGGATTGCGGAGACCTTCTTCGGAAGGGGTTGCGTGCCTTTGCTAGACACAAGGTACCCAAGGAATTTGTCTGCCGGCTCACCAAAACAACATTTGGAGGTGTTGATGACAGTTCCGGAATCCTGAAGATGTTTGAACAGTAGCCGTAGATGTTCCTCGTGCTCTTCGTTGTTCTCAGAGGCAACAAGGAGGTCGTCAATGTAAGCATTGACAGAGTCCAGTCCACGTGGCTTCTCGTCGATGAACCGCTGGAAGGTCTGTGCAGCGACCGAAGCTCATCGCTGGGAACTCGAACATCCCGAAGGGCGTAGTGATGGCCGTTTTCGGGATATACTATGGAGCCACAGGGTTCTGGTGGTAGGCGCGGACCAGGTCGATAGTGGAGAAGACCTTCTTTCTGCGCAGCGTCTGGGCAAAGTTATGGGTGTTGCGCACTGGATAGCGATCAGGTATCGTGCGGGCGTTGAGCGCACGGTAGTTGCCACAGGGACGCCATTCGTCACCTTTCTTGGGCACCATGTGGAGAGGAAAAGCCCAGCTACCCTCTGATGGGCGGCAGATGCCCAGTCGCAGCATGGAATCAAACTCCTTTTTGGCGGCATTAGTACGCTTCAGGGGGAGGCGTTGTGGTTTGCCGAAGACGGGCAGACCAGGCGTCGTGTGAATATGGTGCACCGTCTTGTACTTCACGTTCTCCATGGTGCACGCACCATCTGCACGAATGATCGACAGGAACTGCTGAAGCAGCTTGTTATATCGCGAGATGCCAGTGATTGTCTAAATTCCAGCGACCGTCGCGAAATTTGATTCCTGTCCCGCGACACTCACACTCGTCGTGCGATCAAGCAAGCGTCCGTTGCTCAAGTCGACGAGGAGGTCGAAATGTGACAAGAAATCCACACCGATAATTGCCTTAGACACATCCGCGATCACGAAGTTCCACGTGAAATCACGACGGAGACCCAGGTTGAGAGACATCGGGATTAGGGCGCACGTGGCGATAGTTGTGCCGTTAGCCGCTGATAGCTCGATCCCGGTTTTCATCCGACGGCCACGAACAAGTTTACGCGGAAACACGCACAAATCGGCACCTGTGTCAATCACAAAATGTACGGCACTGTCCCTGTTTTTTATAAATAAACGGCGCGCGATGGACCAGTCACTTGCCGCCATCAGCGACTGTCTATCGCGTTTCCCGCTTCCGTAGCATTTGCGAGGAACGTACATGGTTGCTGGCACTTACGTTCATTTTCTTCTACCCGGTGGTGGTACCAGCACAAACCACCAAACCGGTTGGCCGATTACGAGCGCGAGTGGTTCCGCGATTTTGAGTGGTCGCGCAATTGTTGACTGCCGCGCACCTGCCTCACTTCAGCTCGAAGCGCGTCGATCTCGCGGTTCTGTTCCTCAAGTTACACCGATAACCGTGGCAATACCTCACACAATCGCGATTTGGTAGACTCTGCGAACTCGCAATCACTGTTTGGTCATTGTGGCGGTTACATGTACAGCCGGTCCGAAAACTGTATTGTCTATGATCGAAAACAACGCGTGAAATTCACTGGTATCACTGTCACTCATAAATAAAAATCACGATCAAGTCGGGGTCACCAAAGTCGGGACTGGTGATAGGTGAATTATTATTCAGCGTATTCAACAATAAAATGTATTAACAAAACACAATGACAAACTTAACACAAAAAAAAAATTACAGGGTAACCTCGAGGAACTAACGCAAAGTCTTTTCTTGATCAGCGAGAAGATTGTAGAGCGGGTTTAGTTCTCGACGGAAACCCCTGATTGAGAAATAGTTCTCGGCCGAAATCTCAGAATAGAATGAACGCCTGCATTGGCTAAATAAAATGTGTTCCCACTAACTCTTAAAAAATTATCTTTCACAATGCTCGGGGTCATAAATTTAGTTGAGAAAGGTCAACCACTTGGTCCCTTGTCTCAATCCTTAAAAGTGTTAACAATGAGTACCTACTCGAAACATCCCAAGTGTTTCTGTCGTTATAAATATCCCTGTTTTCGGTAATAAACTTTCGTTTGGAGAGAAGAGAGCATTTCAATAATATGCGATGATACATTTCCAAACATTATAAATAATTTAAAAACAAATAAAAGTCCAGGGAATGATGGCATAAACACGCAAATATTGAAAAATAATTCAGAGCTAATTGTAGACCCTCTCACCCATATTGCAAACGCGTCCTTAGAAAACGGAATTTTTCCTGATATTTCAAAAACTGGTGTCGTCAAACCACTATACAAAAATGGAGATAGACTTGAGATTGGGAGAAGTCGACAGAGGATACTATATTCACTTTAACATCAGAAATTCACAAATCCTTGGATTTATCAAAATCTGCATTATGTATCTTTGTTGACCTATCGAAAACGTTCGATAATGTTTGCCATAGAAGAAACATTCTCAGTTTTGCTGACGACACAACAATCTTTTATAATGCGGAGACATGGCAAGACCTCAAGACGAAATCAGAAAGAGATTTCAAAAACATCATGAAATGGTTTTAATGTAACAAATTGACCTTAAACGTAGAAAAAACAAAATATCTACCATTCACCTCTTATGCCAACAAACTACCCAACATAGGTCCATTAATTATCAATCAAAACTTATTGATTTCAGAAAGTACCTCAATTATATAAGTACCTTGGCCTAATGATCGATCGACACATGAAATGGGATTCACACGTATTATATCTAACTCAAAAATTACGAGGATTTTTGTTTCGCTTCAAACTATTGAAACAATGGCTCGAAATTCCTTATATAACTACTGTATATTATGCTTTGGTTCAATCGCAACTCTCTTATGGTATTATAGGTTGTGGAGGTATTAGGGATACCCACTTGAGATGTCTGGATATATTACAAAAAAAAAAATCTAAAAATTTTGTGATAAGTAAAAATTAAGATGAAAGAATTAACATAAAAAACCCAAGCAGATAAATATTTTGACGACTGCTCGATAATACAGTTATAAAAAGTTAATTTCCTACAAAAAATTTAGAATACAAAATAAAAATCAATAAAGAACTGAAATGTTAATACGATTATAATGACAGAATTATCGACATAAATTTTTTATTTGGTATCTCCGGCATTCACCCAAGTCTCGTCTACTGTTTTTATTTCTGCAGGGATTATTTTTTTAAATAATCTATTCTCCATAGCACTATTTCAACCCTTTCTAAAAGCAAGCTATTTCTTTTTGGAAGATTCTCACTTTTTTTGTATAAAGATGAAGAAGTAGAAAGCCAAAACCTTTCTTTCCCAAAAAAAGTAATCTCTCCCAATAATATACCCCTTTCAATTTGAACAAGAATCATGTGCCTGGGGTTTGATTGAATAAGCGAATGAATGTCATTATGTACTGTCATCGATGACATGAGTAGATTAAACTCATTCGTTACATAAGTTCGTAATTTTATAAATGAATTGAGTGTTTTTTCTCATAATGTTACTATAACGTGTAGCAATCTTGTAAATGATTTCTTATTCGATTCCATAAAAAATGTTTGGAATGAAAACTGAATAGAGTTTGTAATTCAATGTTTATATGAAAGTAGCAGTTTCGAGAGGGTTTTCCTTCCAGTTTTTGTCTCAAAGTTACTTCTTTGCATGATCTGCACATTTTTGTATACCTTTTTGAAATTGTTTGCTTTCTTCCTTTCTTTGGAAGATTCTCACATTTTTTTGTATTAAGATGGAGAAGTAGAAAGCCAAACCCTTTCTTTCCCTAAACTTAATATCTCCTAAAAATACACCCTTTCAAATTTAAATATCAAACACGTTTTTAACAATACACTATATGTTTCGATATAGATAGATAGATTCGTTTATTTAACTACGTTACATAATGTTTGTAGCAGGTCATATGTATATATAACAGTCTAATTCTCACAAATTCTGAACAAATTTTTTGATATTAAAAAAACAA